>JAASFJ010000732.1:0-16478 GCA_023333755.1 Globisporangium uncinulatum
CTGACGCAAAGACCAAGAGCGACGCTGCCGCAGCTGCGGACGCGAAGAAGCGGAAGCTCGCACACGACGCCAAGGACGCCGAGCGCCACAAGGACCATAAGCGGTACGCGTGTGGGGATGAGTGGGTGTATAATGAAGGCGTTTTTAACGTGTATGGTGTGATGGGAGGACGTAGCGAGACGCAAAAGAGTGTCGGAGACGCAGCCGCAGCCACTGCGTTGAGCGCCAGCGAGAGTGCGTTGAAGCGAATGCTCGAGCGCGAGTGTGTCTTCCGGACCCGCACGAGTGTACTGAATGCGAGCAAGAAGACGTTCGAGAGCGTGCTCAAGCTCGTCGACGTGGTGAACGCGGAGACGAAGGAGAAGATTGAAAAAGCCTCGAAAGCGAGTCTCTTGGCGCCCGTGAGCAGCTCGGCGCGGAAAGAGCAGCTCCCACTGCATCGGCTCGTGAAAGAGAAGATTCCCGGTACGATTCATTCGGCTTGGGTTTTGGATGGAACGCTATCCTGTGGCTCGGAATTTATTCGCTCGCGTGTGATTGGTTGACTGGACGACAGGGACGCCAATCATTGTCATCCCCGCCGGCTTCTCGGACCTCTTTACGATGCTCAACATTAAGGACTTTCTCGAAGACGGCGTGTACGTCCCGAACCTGCAGAAGAAGGCCGAGGGCGGCCGCAAAGCGCAGTCGCTCATCATCCAGCACGAAGAGGACGGCGAAGTGTACACGTTCAAGGTCGTCGACAGCATCGCGCGGTTCCGCGACAAGGACTGGTGCGTGGCTGTAGGCAGAGAGTGGGTTCACTCACACCAGTGGGCTGACGATTGTGGGTGGGTGGCTTCCATTCGGGGTGTCTTCTTAGGCGCTGCGTTGTGGGCGTGATCGCGTCCGGCCAATCGTGGCAGTTCAAGGGCTGGAAGTGGAAGTTCCCACTCGAGGTGTTCAAAAAAGGTGCGTGCGTGGTAACTCCAGTACCATGAGTGGCTCACTGGTCTCTCTATTCGGGGTCGTCGTAACTAATGCTACTGCTGGCCTGCGTAGTGTGCGGCATTCACATTTACAACCAGGGGGCGCAGCTCGGTGACGACATTAAGCAATGGGACGTCAAGATCCTCATGGTGCGTGGGAAAGAGTGTGTGCTGGTGGTCGTTAAGCTAGCAGGAGCGATCGATCGATCGCTCAGACAAGCGCAGTCAGGCAGACGCTTGCTGGTACTCGGAGGATGGATGGATGCTGGCTGACCTGGCGTCTCTCTCTCTCTCTCGGAGCAGATCCACACGGACAAGCGGCACTTGGACAAAGTGGCAGCGAAGGAGTTCTGGAGCTACCTCTTTGCGTTCATCAAGCTCAAGCTGCAGTGACTGAGGAGAAGGAGGAGGAAGAGTACGGGAAAGCGCGGACTTGACTAGGACGACAAGTGCGCTGGCCGAGCTCCATGGCACTGGAATCAAATGGATGGAAAGGGTCCTGTACTACAGTACTTGTACGTGTCGAACTGGAGGTGTCTCTGAACTCGACGACTCCCACTGGCGGCCCAAGATAGCTCTTGGCCTTCGTAACGCCACCGTAACGAAAGACTCTATTTGAGCACGCTTTGGGCACTGAGTGAGCGCGTGGTCGACGACGACGCTTAGTGACGACAACGACGCGTGAAGTTCCACTCGCACCCGCGCCAACGTGCACGTGAGAGGCAGCAACTGCAAGGGAGTGAGAGACAGAGACGCTCGAGCCGCAGCTCTTGGACGCATCGCCTGCCTGTCTGCAAGCTGCTGGTCCTCGCAGTCAGGAACGCTGGCGCTCCGGAGCCGCAAAACCAAGCACGGAGACCACTTCGTGGCCGTGACGTCCGAAGAAGACGACCAGCTGAGTAGCAGCAATCAGCCGCACGTCGCCGGCATGGCCTCGAGCGGGGCCGCGAACAAACACTTGGTCAGCGCGCCCCCGTCGTCAGCCTCCACAACAACATCAGCACCGGCACCAGCGCCTGCGAGCGGCTCTGCCACCGGCCCAACTCCAGTGCTCAAAGCAGCAGCGACGCTCGCGCACTTGACGAGCGGGAAGGGACTCAACAACAAAGTCGCGCCAGAAGACCTCGTTGTCGCACCGCCGCTGACGCCCCAGGCCCGCGTGCTCGCACTGCTTGAGAACAAGTTTGTGAGCTCGTTCCTCACGCTCTGCACGATCTTTGCGCTCTTTGGCGACGACATCCGCGTGAGCTTTTGCCCCAAGTCGGCCGACATGGCGATCTACAACCTCCTCTTCGTGTGCTTCATCTTCTTCTCGCTCGAGCTCGCCGGCAGCGTCTACAGCCGCCCCAACTACTTTAACCGTGGCCACGGCTTCCCGTTCTACCTCGACGTCGTCTCGACTCTCTCCGTTATCCCCGACGTCGAGTGGATCTGGTCGCAAGTGCTCGGATCGACAACGTCGTCGACGAGCTCGAGTCAAACTGCAGCGTTGAAAGCTGGGCGAGCGTCTCGGGCGGGCACGAAAGCCGGTCGGATCGTCCGCTTGGTGCGGCTCTTCCGGATGCTCCGGATCCTCCGTGTGCTCAAGAAGAACAAGAACGCAGACGCGCAGGTCGTCGAGATCTCGGAGCCGTCCAAGATTGGCAAAGTGCTCACTGAACGCACGACAAAGCGTCTGATCATCCTCGTCCTGCTCATCATCATTGTCTCGCCCATCATTGACGGCACAGTGGACTTGACGCAGGACGACTTCCAAGTCTCGCAGCTCGAGCGCTTGCACCGGTACACGCAGGACTACAACCAGACAGGCGCGATCGCTGAAGACCACGTGAAAGCCATGGTCGAGCAGTACGTGCGCGACTGCAACGGCCTCATTGTCGACATGCACCTCACGAACGTGAACGACGCCAAGCTACGCGAGTGGCTCAGCGGCGTCCGGTTCCAAGCACTCGACAGCGACGCGGAGGACTGGCGCGCAGGCACAGCGTACGCACTAAGTGCGAACCCCAAGACCGGCTGGACTGCCGCCAAGTACCTCGTTGCCGATCCTGCAGCCAAGTACCGCTCGAACGAGTTCACGACAGTCGCGAACCTCGGGTGCTACGTCGACAACCTCTGTGTCGACTGCGCTGGCACTGCGTCTGTGTGCCACTCGTGGGTCTCGTTCGACATTTCGTCGTTCGCAGTGAGTGCTGGGAAGCTCAACATTGGCAAGACTGTCGTTGTGATGCTCTGTTTCGGCGTCTCGATCTTTGTCCTCACACGGGACGCCGAGCTCATGGTGATTGGGCCAATCGAGCGCATGATGCGGCTCGTGACGCAGCTCGCGCAGAACCCGCTCGGTGCCACGGAAGCCAAGAAGGAGCTGTACGAAGAGAACGAGCCACAACGCGAAGACTACGAGACCAAGATGCTTGAAGACACGCTTGGGAAGATTGGGCGGCTCCTCCAAGTCGGCTTTGGCGCTGCTGGCACCGAGATCATTGCGAAGAACATGGGTGGCGCCGGCGAGCTCGACGTGATGATCCCTGGCAAGAAGATCACGTCGATCTTTGGCTTTGGTATCATTGAGCACTTCACTGAGACGTGCAGCTTGCTGGAAGAAGACGTCATCACGTACATCAACACGATCGCGGAGATCGTGCACAGCGACGCGAAAGTCTTCCACGGTGCCGCGAACAAGAACATTGGCTCAGCGTTCTTGCTCGCGTGGAAGATGTGCGACGGCGCATTGCCGGGCATGCGGGACCCGCGGGACCCTGCCGACAAGCCCCGCATGGACGTCATGGAGAAGCTCAAGAAGCGCGAAGACATTTGCGTCAAGAGCGCCGGCTCTGGCAAGCTCGCACGTCGGATCTCACCTACCGAGCTCGTCGACAGCGCACTCACAGCGATCCTCAAGATGCGGGTCGACATTCACAACGCAAATCACCACGGCACACTGCGCAAGTACTGTACGAACCGGAAGCTCGTTGCAGCGTTCGAGGACTTTGAAGTCCACCTCGGCTTTGGAATGCATATTGGGTGGGCGATTGAAGGCGCGATCGGGTCCAAGTACAAGATCGACGCGTCGTACTTGTCGCCGAACGTCAACATGGCCGCACGGCTTGAAGCTGCGACGGGGCAGTTTGACGTCCCCATGCTGCTCTCAGAGTGGTTTGTCGACGAACTGTCGGCCGATGCGCGTCGGTTCTGTCGCAAGATCGACCGTGTTGCAGTCAAAGGGAGTGAGATTCCCATGGACCTCTGGACGTTCGACATTGGGCTCTACCCAGCCGACGGTGTACCGCCAGTCGTTGTCGACGGGAAGCAAAAGGCAGTCGAGTTCGCGTCGGATCCGATTTACCGGACCCTCCAAGAGGGCATCCCGACAGCGTTCTTTGACAACTTCCACGAAGGCATCGGTGCGTACTTTGCGGGCCAGTGGGACCTCGCACGCGACAAGCTCAATGCTGCGAACCAAGTGTGGGAAGACGGACCGACCAAGGTCGTGCTCAAGGTCATGGAGACCGAGAGCAGCGGGACGTTCCGTGCGCCGTCGTGGTGGCGAGGCTTCCGGCAGCTCACAGAGAAGTAGCGACCACCGTTCCGACCAATACCACTACGTAGGATCTGCACCTTCTGTCCTTGTCTCTATCCCTCACTCACCCTGTCGCTTGGTCGACGGAGCCGCAGCCGTCGCCTGCATCTGTTGATGGACACGCTGCTTCTTCCGGTTCGTCTTCTTGTACGCACGTTCGCTCCGCAGCACTTCGTCCGCCACGTGCTCGAGGACATCGTGGAGCGTCGGGTGCAGCTGCGTGCACCCGCCCATCGGCTTGGGACACCGCAGTGGCGTCCAAAGCGCCCGCGTCGCCGTCGGCCGTGCGTCGAGACAGAATGCGTACTGGAACCGCACACTCTTTGGCGGCGGGAGCTTGGCGCTGTTGACCGCGAGCGGGTCGAGCTTCGTCACGACTTTGAGCCGCTTGTCGTGGTCTTCAAGGCGCCAGAAGCGTCGCGACGGAGCAGTTGACTCGTCTCCGTGGTCCGCGAACCGCAAGTGCACGGCCTCGCAGTGCTCGCGCCTTTCGATCTTTATACACACACCGCTCTCAAAGAACGACCGACAGTACGTCCCGGTCCGGAAACAGTACGGGACTTGACCGGACACGGACGTCCACTGCGGCAACACAAACTCGAACGCGTCAACAGGCCCACGGGCGCTCGTGATGAACTGGAAGAGGTCGAGCGTGGCGTCGCTGCCGGCGCCCGCAACGACGACCGACCGGCTGTCGAGGCCCGACGCGGCTGCGAACACGACGAGCTCGTTGCAGCTGCTGCCATCGCCACCCGTGCCTTTGCCTTTCTTTGCAGTCAACGCACGCCCATGCGACGACCGCACGAGGTAGCTCCCGGTACTGAAGCTCGTGGTCACTGCGAACACTTCGTTCACGATCTGAAAGTGCTCCATTGGCCTGTGAGAAGCAGAACGAGTGGTTGTCGTCAGCACGTACGCACCAACACTCACGGTCCATAGAGATAGAGACGTCACACACACAGACTTACTCGAACCAGTCGGGCAGGGGATGGTGGGTCCCGTCGTGGCCGTACACGAGCGACGCGAGCGAGTGCTTCTCCCACGACGCGACTGTGAGTGAGCGTGGATCGACGTGCCCGACCAGCAGCGCTGAGCCGCCTCGGAGCCACGAGTGGAGCCAGAAGCGCCGCTTCTCACTCCGCGTGATCTGTTCGTCGACACCGAGGAACTGGAAGTCGGGCTTGACAAACACGCTCAGCGGAAGCGGCTTCTGGCTCGTCGCTGCACTCGCGTCTCGACTCGGAGTCTCGGGCGCGGAAACGAGGCGTGCGTGTGTCGTGAAGCGCACGAGGATCCGGCGGCCGTCGAGCTCCCACACCTGGTACGTCGCCCTGCTCTGCACCTTCGCTTCCGCCTCTGCCTCTGTCGATGAATCGGCGCTTGCCTGTCAGACAGTAGGAGCAACAGCGTCAGTCGCCCCTCTCTCTCAACCAACGAAAGCACGAAACAAAGTGTCGGATCGAACCTGCAACGCTGCAAGGACGCTCGCCCGGCCAGCAGCCGCCAGCTTCTCACGCGCTCCCACGACAGCTGGCGGAAGCGGTGCGTCAAAGTACGTCTGCTTCTTGGCCTCGCCGTTCTTGGTCACCACTGTACGAATCTTGATTGGGATGAGCCACTCGGGTGACTGGGAACCCACACGACACGACAGCATTCGAACCGACATGAGTCAATACGTACGAGAGTGGCCCCCTCCCACTACTGAACCAGTCCAGTACTGTCTGTCTATACCTTGCCGCCATAGCGATTGTCCGTCTCGACATCAAAGAGCGCGAGCAGCGCAGAGGACGAGATCGCCACGTCGCACTGGAACTGGTGCATCAGCTTCTCGGCGTGGGCGTCCGCCGAGATCGGCGTCGTACTGCCGGCCGCTGCGGTCGGCACAGTCAGCGCCATCCCGGCGACAAACTGCGCGTCACTCACGGTCGTCGGACTCGGTCCGGACGCAAACACTTCCTGGACGTGCTTCATAGAGCAGAGCGTGCGGCTCGAGCGCGCCTCGCCCTCCGTCTCGATCCGCACGGCTGCTTCGTAGTACCGTGCGTACATCTGGAAGACTGCGTTACGGCGCTGTGTGAGCATCCTGTCGTACTGGGTGGATCCCACATACAATCAGTCAGTTAGTTAGTCAGTTAGTCAGCTAGGGCCCTTGGTGGTCGTCTGGTGT
This sequence comes from Globisporangium uncinulatum, assembly GCA_023333755.1. Lineage (NCBI taxonomy): Eukaryota > Oomycota > Peronosporomycetes > Pythiales > Pythiaceae > Globisporangium > Globisporangium uncinulatum. Next base: position 6,716 of record JAASFJ010000732.1, read on the forward strand.
CCACTCAGCTTCACTCTGCCCGTCTACGCACCCACGACTCGACTGCGACCGGTACACTCGCTGCTACAGCGTTAAAGTCGCTCCGAGCGACCGCTTCCAAGTCCCGACGCAGGTCCGCTTGCTCCTCCCGCACGCTCGCGTCCAGCGCCGCCCACTGCGCGCTCTCCGCCGCTGTCAGCGCCAGGATCGCGGGGACGCCGCTCTGGTATACACACACATATACACACGACGAGGTAGGTATACGCACTCGCGTGTCGTATACGTGTCAACTACAACCACCCAAGGAGGATCATGATTGCGTACACGCTGCGCCAGGACGCGCTTCGTCATCAGTGCGGTGTACGTCTCGTGTTGCGGCAGCGTAAGCGACGAGAGTCGGCGGGCGGCGCTGATTGCACGCGCGTCCACCACAGCGTCGCCCGACGGTCTCCGCGTTACGAGCCGCGCTAGCACATGTTTGCGCGTTGCGGCCGCCGCAGTAGAGCCTGCGAGCCGCAGTGTCGCGTCAGCATTCGTATGGCTATCGTTCGTCTTGCTATCGGTATGTGTGTGGCTACTATCTACGCGTCGCAATTCGGCGGCGCCATGTTGGCGGCCGAGTGCGCGCTCGCCGAACGCGGAGAAGCGAGCGTACGCAGCCTCGGAGAAGTAGTGTGCGCTAGTATTGCTGCTCTGGTCGGCGTCGAGAGAGGAGGCGCAGCGCTTGCGTGAGGACAGCGGTGGCGGTGGCGCGAGTGCATGGAGGTGGCTGGAGCTGCTGGTGGTCATCGGGCGTGTTGCGTTCCGTGTCAATAATGTCATTCCTGCTACCACAAGGCGTCGAAAATGGGCCGCCGTGTCAATAATGTCATTTCTGTTATCAGCGTGATAGCTTATCACGCACACGTAAGGCGTCGGAAAATGGGAGTACGACGGGATGTGACGCCTGCGTTCTTGGCGCTCGCGGCAGCGCTGGCACCGGGTTCCGACCACAGCAGCAAGCTATCGGAGCTACACACCAACCTGTCCGTGTTTGAAGCAGAAGCCGTGGAGCTGGTCCGTGTTCGTTTTCGACACGCAGTGCTTGCAGTCACCCAAGTGTCAAAAATATGTCGAGGACGTGACACTAATGTGTGCGCATGTGCTGGTGTCGTCGTCCCCGCAGTGCAAGAGCCTCATCGCGATGGAGACGCTGCTGCGCGAAGTGCGGCCGCGGTATCAACGACCGAAGCTCTCTGTGCGCATAAAAGGCGCACGCATGAGCGAGCGCGAGAAGGACGAGTTCGACGCAGTACGTGTCCAGTCGCTGGTTCCGAGAGTGGAGAGCACGAAACGGTAAGTTGCGGAGGCTGACGCGCGTACTCTCCTAACAATGTGGTTCTGGCTGGTTTGGATTGGCTCGGACTGGTTTATTGGCTCAGGACTTTACGGAGCTGGTGAAGAACTGCAGCGAGAAGATCGACGCGTTGAACGCCAACACTGATCGTACGTCTCGTGACACGACGTCCTTCTTTCGATACTGGAGGTCAAGGACGAGTGGGAAAGTAGGGAACTGACTGGTACACATGACGGAAACGACAGGCACGACCGTCATGCGCATGGAGCACCAGAAGGAGGTCCTGGCGTACTTGTTCGAGGTCTGAGTGTACAGTGTGAAAAGTTGGAGCTTTCTCTGTGGGGGTGTGTGTGGGCTTACAGAACAGTGAGATGACCGTGGAGCTGCTCCTGTTGCCTGCAGCGCCTGAAAAGCATCGCAGACGCTACCAAACGGATGCAGAAACGCCGATTCGACCAGCCCTTCCTGCTCTCCGCCCGGTATCATTCATCCCCTCATGGTCGACAGACACTGTGTGGTGCACACGAAATCATCCGACTCGCTGGTCTTCTGACGCCATGTTTGTTTGTTCCTACAGCCTCCTCCCTGAAGAAGTTCGCGCTGAGCTGCCGACGCTGGAAGACAAACTCCCCAAGGCGCCAGTGGCTCCTCCCCAGAAGAAGGCGTCGGCCGCCCCCAAGCTGCCACCACAGCGGGAGAAGCCTGCAGCCGTAGCGACAGCGACGGGACCTTCTAAAGCTAAAGCACCGACAAAGCCTACTGGGAAGACTCAGGTATGCGTGTTTGTAGGTGTTGCGAGTGTGAAGGCGAGGGGGGCTCTGAATGAGCTCCAAGTTGCAAGTGGCGAACGCTGAGGCTGATCACTGGGGTGTCTGTAGTCGAATGCACCGGTGTTTACGGCCCAGAACGACGCGATCGAGTTCACAGAAGACGACGACCGTCGGTTCCAAGCCGAGAACGTGCTGCTCCACCGTCACTTCCAGGAGAACTTGGAGGACGCCAAGTACGCGCGAGTGGCTCGTAGAAGAAGCGAGCGGGGGTGTTGGGAGTGTGGTGCTGAGAAAGCGCTGGTGTGGGTGTCGCTCCTTTGCTCGTTGCTTGCAGGAGAATGGAGTCCACGATGGCTGAGATCTCGACCCTCATGAGCCAGTTCGCAGACAAGATCGCCGAGCAGCACCACGACATTGACACGATCCACCAGCACGCGAAGGAGACGAACTCGAACGTCACGGAGGTGCATTGGCTCGCTCGCTTTCGTCCTCTGTGTGTGTGGGTACTCACCCACTTACGGACAGCCAACTCACCGTCTCCTCCATCACTCGCTCTCTCTTTCCAGAGCAACCGCATCCTCGAGCAGACAAAGAGCATCGGACGCGGCTACGGCTTCATGATCTTCTGCTTCTACGCCGGCTTCTCGATCCTGCTGCATGCGCTGCACTACTTTAGCGACTGAGCAGTCAGTCTCGTAGAGCGTGAAGGTGAGTGAGGGCCTTGGAACGCAACCGTGAGACTCGCTCTCGTCTCTGTTATTACTACTGGAAGCGTGCGGCTCTACAGCGCGTCCACTGCCTCCTTGGTGAGTCCCTCGTAGCACGTCAGGCCGTCGGCGTTGACAAGGTCGTCGCGAGCACCCTTGTCCATCAAGTAGTCCATGAGGTCGTGGAAGCCGTACTCGTGGCAGTAGTGCAGCACGCTCTGGCCATTCAGCTGGAAACAGAAGCAGTCGACCCAGCTGTCAGAGACTGACCGATCAATCGACAGGACGGCCAGGACGCCCAGCTCACTAGGTTAGGACGCACGTTCTGGGTGTTGATGTCGGCACCGCGACGCATGCAGAGCTTGGCGATGCGCTTGTTGTTGTTCTGGCATGCGACTGAGAGAAGCGTGTTGCCCATTGGGTCCTTCGCGTCGATCGGGAGCATCCAGTCAGGGCTGTTGAGACGCTGCGACACACAAAGACCGCCCAAAGGACGAAGAGGTGGGTTCGTTCGTGCCTGAGGAAGGAGCTCTGGGGCTCTCAATCATTCATTGCACAACCAACCGACGTACCAGCTCGACGTCGTCGTACTTGCCATGCCGACAGTGGCTGAAAATCTCGTCCAGCTGCTCGCTCTCTTTCATCGCTTGCGTCACCTTCTCGCGCGGCTCAGTGCGAGCACCGGAAGCTGTCGTCCGAGTCGCGTTACCACCGCTACTCACCTGAGTCACCAGCTCAGGACGCTGCACGAGGTCGCTAATGAACTGCGTGCCAAAGACTGCTCGTCCGGCCGACCACGGCGAGTAGCCGGCGGGGAGCCACTCGTCCAGCGCCTCTCGAGGTCGCACGAACCCGACACTGCGCGGCTCATTCTGCGCAGCCGAAAGACAGGGTCCGTGTCAAGATCAGATCACACCAACAAGGTCACCAACACACACCAGAGTCTCATCCCTCTCAGTACCCCACGCGAACCACACACGTACGCACCGTGTTCTTGATCACAGGCAGGTAGTTGGCGTGCATTGCGCACGTCTTCGTGCTCGTCACTGCGGCCACAAAGTCTTTTGGCAGACACGCAACGCGCTGGTGAACAGCGCCGCCGAAGCCACTCACTGCTGTTTGGCTCGCGGCCGAGGCGTCGACTGGCTGCGGGAGCCACGACGAGCCTTCGCCCGGTGGGGCGTGGGTGTGAAACCCAGGCTTCTTCTCCATGAACCCTGGCGGCAGCGGGACTCGGCCACCAGCGGCAGCTGCCAGCTCGTGCTCGTCCGGAGGCAGCGAGATGGCCACCGATGTAGCCGTCGACGCGGTGCTGCGTGCCGAGAACGAGCCACGTGAGTCCATGCTGTCGGACGAACGAGACGTGGACATGTCGTCTTCTTCATCGTCGTTCTCGTCGAGCTCTCCACTGACGTGGACGCCCCGCCCAGTCTGCTGGCTTCTGGGTCGGTCGGACCGCGACGACGTCCTTGAGGACGCCCCGACTCGGCTGCTGCCGCTCACCCCACCCTGTGGCTGCTGCTGAGCTCGTAGTCCGAGTCCCATGCCCAGTCCGATGCCAAGCTGGAGCATGTCGACGCCAGCACCACTGCCACCTCCGGCCACGGATCCGAGCGCCTGCGTGATGGAGTCAATGAGCTGCTTCGTGCTCGCGTCCAGCGGTGCCGAACTCCCACTGTTGCTGTTGCTGGTGGTGGTGCTGGTGTGGTTCCCAGTTGTTCGTACGCTGTGCTCCTCGCTCGTGCTGCTTCCACCCGTCTGCATCTGCGTCTGCTTGACGGGCGAGTGCGAGCGAGAACCCGTCACGGCCTTGCTCCGTCGATCGCTTGCGCTCTCTCTGTTCTTGAACGAGAGCGCTGGCACTTCGATCTTCCTGAGCGCTCGTTGGGACTGCGACGCCACCGACTGTGGCCCTCTGCTTGCACCGTCGTTGCTGTCCTCAGCGCTTGAGAGGTCGACGACAATGTCGTGCTTCTTGGCGCTCGCAGCCACTTGTCGCACGCGCCGATCCTTCTCCTCTGGCGCCTCCATGCTCTTCGTCATGTACTTGCGCACCGCTTGCTGTGGGTACGACGCAGTCGCGTCGGCGCCAACGCCGAGCGTCGCGACCTCGCCCTCACCGTCCGCGACCACGCCGTCCATGTCGCCGTCTTTGCCGCGGTGCTTCTCTGCAGGCATGAGTGGCCGCGTCCAGAACGTCTCGCCGCTCTGCTTGTCGTACCAGTACGCGACGCCGTCAACTGTGACGAACTCTTCGAACGGACTGCTCTGCATGAACGCCCAGCTCCGGTACACGACTGTCGTACACGGTCCGAGCGCGCCGTCCATGTTCGAGTTCTTCATGAACTCGCCTGGCTGCTGCGCACCGAGCGTCGTGAACACTTGTGGCTGGTTGCGGCTCGACTGGCCGATCCAAAGCAAGTGGATGAACTCGACCGGCGTGTTCTCTTTCGTCGTCGGGAGGCAGAACGGGTACCACCGGTCGGCTCTTGTCGTCACAGTTGGGTTCATTGACGGCGCGTTTGGCGACAAAATGTCGCTGTTGGGCTGTACGAGTACGCTCGGCACGTCGTCTGGTACTTGGAACGCGTCGACGAGCCAGAATGTACGGAAGCCGTTCGCGTGCTCCTCGCCAGTCTGCTCTGGTCGGTTCAGCGGGAACCGCTGGCTCTCGAGCGCCAACGCTTCAGTCTCGGTCGCGTACGCCTTTGCTGCAACGACAATGCACGGCGGCCGCCGCACGTTCAGCGCGTGCTCGAGCGCGCGAAACACGTACACTGGGTCGGCCGCTCGGATCGCCAAGCACGCAAACAGTGCGTCGCCGTCTTTTGTCGGCGACGGCGCGATAGTGCGACGGTCGAACACGATGAAGTTGCCAAACTGCGCAGGCACGTACGTCGTGACGAGCATGTGGATGAGGAGCTCTGCCGAGAGACCCCCGACTGCGACGTTGCCTGGCGTCGGCTTGCGACCGAACGTCGCAAAGAGGACCGTAAGCGGCGTCGTGTGCTTGGTGCGGCGTGGCTCGCTGAAGCCTTGCGGTGGGCTGCACGCGCTGATCTGGAGCACAGCTTTGCTGAGAGCGGCGGCACTGATGCGCGCGCACAAGCGCTCGAGCCAGCTCGCGATGTGGCCGCTGTCGATGAACACGTTCGGCACTGGAAGCGGGATGTCCTCGAGGTAGCTCGGCGACGGCATCGGGACGCACCGTCGCGGCGGGAGCTCGTACGACCGCGGCTTGTACAGCGCGACAGGTTTCGTGTACTCGGTCGTGAGGACCCAGTAGCGCTGCTGCGGCTGCGCAGGGTGGATCATGATCACGTCCAGGATCCGCGCAGCTTGGCCAGACTGGTTCTTGAGCGTCACGGGCGCGGTCGGGTGGAATGCGCGCACCGAGTCCGAGTACGTAGCGCACCAGCGGCTGTTCTGGAGCGTGTTCTTGAGCTTGAGCAGCCCTGGTGTCGTCGTGTCTGCCTTTGGTACGCGACCTGCGCGGAGCTGCTCCATGAACGACCGGAACCACGCGCGCGTGTGCAGTTTGCGGCGCATTGTCTTGTTCCAGGACGTCACGAGGTGGGCGACCGCGCGGTAGATCGGGTGCTTGCACTCGACGACACTCACGTACTGCTTGAGTTTCTTGTCGTACCGCAACGACGCGTTCTGGCGCATGAACACCTCTTGGATCTCTTCGGCGCGGTGCTTGCGCCGCAGCTGGTCGAGGTCCCAGTTCGCGCACATGAGCGCGCTCTCGGACGCCTTCACTTTGCGGCTCGCGTTCGGGTCGCGGTGGATGTCGCAGTACCGGCCGTTGCTCGAGCTCCAGCAGTTGAAGCACACGTGCGACGGCTTCTCGGGCGGCTCTTGGGTAGCGTGCGTGCTTTTCCCGTCCACCACGCTCTCGAGACTCGCGTCGGCCTCGTCTTGTTCGTGACGCTGGCGCTGGATGTCGTCGTGGAAGCCCGGGTCCGCCAAATCGCGGATGCGTGGAGGGCTCGTGAGCGGGTTCGTTGTTGAGCCAGGCGCGCTTGTCTTCTTGGACTTTGTCGAGGCGGACTTTGGCGACTTGGACTTGGCGTGCGAGCGCGTTGTGGGAGACTGGAACTTGCCACGCTCGTCGTCTGCGAGTACAGCGACGAACATGGGGGCGTCACGCTTTCCGAGCACGATCTCTCGGCTGTTGCTCTTCTTGCCGACACTGCGTTGGTTCTCACTAGGTAGCACGCTCGTCTGTACGCCTGGCAACAGACTGGACAAAACGTCTCTCCTTCCTCTCACGGGCTTCTTCCGCAGCACAACGTTCGACGCAATGAGGGTCGAGATCGAGTCAAACTTGGACACGTAGAGAGCGTTCCGGATTGTGTCGCGCAGCTTGCTGTTGCGCGAGCCATCTGCGAGGAAGAGCGTGTCGTTGACTTGCCAGTCGTCAGCCTCGGCGTCTTGCTCCTGCGGGTGCTGCTGGTCGCTGTCGCCTTCCAAGCGTCGATCGAGTACCGAGCGTCTGCGAGCACCGCCTACTGCGCTCCGTCTATTCCCACCCTTGTCGCCAACGCACACTGACCTGTCGTCGTCGTCAAAGTCGTCAAAGTCGTCGCGAGTGCGCTGGCTGCAGAGGCTACTCTCGTCCGAGCCGCCCATAACCGAGTCGCATTCCCACGGGTTCGCGACAGAAGCGACAGGGTAGAAGGGCATCGGACTTGCACGTTGTTGCCGCGGTGGCGACGACAGCATCGGGAGACTTGCCGAACTAGGCTTCAGCCCGCTCCTCGGCACTCCCGACGCCGTCCTGACAGTGCTGTTGGTGCTGCTACTACTCGGTCGGCTTTGCTGCACTGACGACGCCTCACTCGTGTCTGAACGCGCAGAGGAGCATGCACTCGATGGTGACGGTGACAGCGGCGGAAGCGGATCCATCCCAGTAGCCAAAGCCGAGCACTGTGGCGTCGACGATCGAGTGCTCGGATCGCACCCGTTGCTTCGAACTGTTGTGAGCTGAGGCAATGCATTCGCTCCAGTGCTCTGCTGAAGTAGATCCGCGCTAGGAGGTGCAGAGTTTGAAGCCATGAAGCCTAGCGGAGCCTCCCATTGGCTCACACCTGTATGCGCATTGTAGTACCACACGTCTCCGCGTTCCACGTCCCGAACCTCGTGCCACTGGTCCACTTCGGCTTGTTGCTGAGCAGCGAGCCGGTGCTGTTTGTGCTGTGCGAGCAGTGGCTGGTACTTTCTCCGACAAAGGAGGCCTCGTGCGTGAGCTTGAATCTGTATCGACACCACACACACAGAGTACACGTGAGCACGAACGGAAAGCGTTAGTACGTTCGTTGCTCACACGGTAGGCGACACCGCTCGAAGACGCACTGTGGTGGCGCTTGTATCGAGACGGCTCGGTGGTTTGTGGCGCTCGTGGCACTCGACTTTGTGGCGTTTGCGTTCGCCTTCAGCCTGCTCGTCGCGTGCGAGGCGCTGCAATCGCGCTCGCTCGAGTGCGAGAGCGTCCTGCTGTCGATCGAGCGCCTGTTTCGTCGGTATTGTATCCGGGTAGAACGTGTCGCGAGCAGCACGCACACGTGCTTCTTCAGCGCCGAACGCGAAGGGATCGACGGGGGTTTGACCTTCGGACACTACTTTTGAAGGCGTCTCTGTTGCCGTAGCGTATGGAGCTGGAGGCGAGAGAGCTCCACTCGCACTGTTATTCACATCTACATTGTTGTCGTCATCGTCGTCGAGGACTTCAATGGTCACGCGTGACTTGATTGGAGCTCGTTGGCGCGCCACTGTTGGACTATTCACGAGCCGCAGCAGCTCGGCGGTCTCGGCGTGGAGCTGCAGCAGACTCTCGTCTCCTGCGAACGCATCCTCCCCGGTCGCAACAGCTGTGCTCGAGCTTGAGCTCGCCTTGCGCTTCCGAAACACTGACGGCATGCTCTTCTCTCACGTCGTCATGGCTCTTGATACAAGTGCAGCGGCTTCGGATAAGTCCGATATAGCGTGCATCATGAAACGGCAACGACAAAGCCCTCGGCGTCGACTTTCCAAGCAAAACACGAGTGAGCTGCCGAGTCCGAGAGCCGCATCAAGGCAGTTCCCGAATCTATGAATCCATCGTACATGTGCGGTGGCCGCCAAAGTGTGGTCCTCGAAAGATCCACGACCTTTGAAGATCCCCAATGCCACTTGGAACTCGATTCAAACACACACTCGTGAAGGCTGTGCCAGTTGGTTGAGGTCAACAAGCACTCGTTGATCCCGACGCTCTTGCGAGAGATGTGTGCACGTTGTCCTGTTGGATGGCTGTGTGCGTGCGCTCGAGACAACCAGACAAGAAGGAATGATCGACATCAGCGCTCGGATACGACGGGTCTTTGGCTTTGCCGATTTGTCTGCGAAGGAGGTTGGTGTTGGTGTTGGTGAACGCGACAGAGCTGTAGTGCTGACGGTGACGGTGACGGCGACAGTGGCGACGGTGACGACGACACCAAGATGAGAATCGAGTTCGAGTCTGTGCGTGCGCGTGTGTCAGGATTGTGAGCTTCCCGTCAGTCGGAGGCAAGCAAGACCGGGCCGGGCTGTGGTGTCGTGGCGCTGATCTCAAGTCCAAGCGCGGCTCATACACTCCGCGACAAGTAATTAGTGCCACCACGGTTTTGACTGCCACGCCGCCAGTTATACAAGTTGAGCGACGCTGTTTGGATATGCTGATCTCACAGCAATTTGTCACAGGGTAAGCAAAATTGCATGTAAAAAGGAGCACTTTCAGCATCACTCACCATACAAATCCCCTGATAAGCAGGGCGACAAATTAATAGTGCCAAAAAGCACACTGAATTCAAGTACACTCCGCGCCAAAAAAATTGCAACCGCACTAAATCTGTGCTCGTGCAATCAAAACCGCACTTATTTTAAAGCGGTTTGCTTTGTTGCGTTCGCACAGTCAACGCAAATCCGCCCATATATTCAGATTTGATCAACTC
>JAASFJ010000733.1:0-16402 GCA_023333755.1 Globisporangium uncinulatum
ACAGCAACAGCAGCAGTCGCGCCAGCGCATGCGCCGCACCTGCTAACCCATTCGCAGCCTCCGAACCACACACACACACACAACACAGCACAACACACTCATGGGCAACCGCAGCTCCGTACTGCACCAACAACATGCGACAGCATCGTCCACTCGACCAGAGGACAGCGTGCGCTACCACAAAACGCGCCGCTCGCAGGCGTCGCGCCGCCGCCGCGAGAGCAGCAGTCACAGCAGCACGAACGAACCGCAGCCACAGCGCCGTAGTAGTGACGCAGATGACCACAGACACAGCACTGACGACGCAATTGTCAACAGGCGTCACTCAGATAATGCTCAGGACGATGATGACATCGACGACGTCTTGCCGCCTGTGATGAAGATGCAGCACTCGCTCTCAGACACGACCACGTCGTCGTCGAACGGCAGCAGCCCCGAGTCCCCGCTTGAGCCGTCAGGCACCAGCGGGGGCAGCTCTGCCCTCCTCGCCAGCTTACGCAAGCGGTACCAGGACGCAGTGCCGCGCCTCTCGCGCCGCAGCGACAGCGACGCGTCGCCCCGAGACACTACGATGGTCAGTGCGTTTTTGAACCAGCTCGCGTGCATGCAGTGGCGCTCGTACGTCCCATGCAGTCGCGAGAGTGAGGGCGGCACTGACAGCAAATCCGAGCTGAAAACCGCCGACAGCAGCAGCAGCGACGGGCCACCGCCACAGCCAGTGTCACCCATGTCGGCGTCCGCGTTCTTTTACTCGTACGACGTCAAATACGTGATGGAGCAGAAGCACCGCGCGTTCTGGGAGCTCGTGCAGAAGCTGCTCATGCTGAACGACGCGGTCGTGATGATCCACTTGCTGCTCGAGTACCTCCAGACCAGCATGGACGTGTCTGCTTGTGCAGTCTTTCTCATCGACCAGAGCACACAGGTCATGTCACGGTTCTCACCAGACAAGACCTCAGTGTCTGGCATTGACCCGGCCCGTGGCGTGCTCGGCTGGACGCTCGCAAAGCGTGGGGCGATCTGCAAAGCGAACTTCGAGCACACGCCGTACTACGACCCAGAGATCGACCTCGAGCAAGAGTGCGCGAGCCAGAAGCTGTTCTGCGTCCCGCTCATTGAGAACGACATTGTGTACGCAGTCATCCAAGCGACGACGAAGAAGAACACGCGGAAAGAGATTGACGACCTGCACATGAAGCTCCTCGCGTGGCTCGGCCCGATCCTCGGCTCGTGTATGCGCAAGTGCATCGAGTTCCACGACGTGCTGCTCTCGGACCGCACGCAGAAAGCGCTGCTCCACATCATTAGCTCGTCCGACACGGAAGACACAGTGCTGAACCTCGTCGCTGGGGTCGTCACTGGTGCGTGCCACATTACGAAAGCCGAGCGGCTGACGCTGTTCATGGTCGACTGGGAGACCGAAGAGCTCTGGTCGCTCTCGTCGTCGTACCACGAAGAGACGCTCCGGCTGCCGCTGCACGCGAGCATTCTCGGCATGGCAGCCAAGTCCCGGACGATCCTGAACGTGTGCAACCCTGCGAGCGACTCGCGGTACAACCGCATGGTGGACCAGCGGCGTGGCGTGCAAGCACGCTGTGCGCTCTACGTCCCTGTTGGCGTGCAGAACACTCGAGCCGAAGGTAGCTCGCGCCCGATCGCAGTGCTCGAGATCCTCAACAAAGCCGAAGGGGTCGAGTTCACGTTTGACGACGAGTGCGCATTCGAGGCGTTCGCGTCGCAGGTCGCCGTCATTCTCCGCCGACGGAGCAACGAGATCGAGTACATTAAGCTGCTCGCAGACACGCGCGCCGAGAAGGTCCTGGCTCAGCGTGCGAAGAGCCAAGTGAACATTCTCGAAGTGTACACGTCGTACTCGTCGACGATGCGTGCGCAGCCGTCCGAATGGCTGCGGAGCTCGTTCTTGAAGACGCAAGTTCGCGACTGCGAAGCGTGTGCACGACAGAACATGTTTGGCTCGCCGTGCTGCGACGTCCACAGTGCGCCGAACCTCGGTCCGAGCTGGCTCCGCCCACCGACGCTCGAGCGGCAGTTCAGCAAGTCGTCGTCGACGGGGCCAATGATTCCGTCGTGGGACTTTAACGTCTTTGTCGCAGACGAAAACTCGCTCCCGGAGCTGATCGAGAACATGTTTATGAAGTACAACCTCCCGCGGGTGCTCAACATTTCGCAGCAGCGGATGCAGAACTTCATCCTCGTGGTCAAGGAGAACTACCACCCGAACCCGTTCCACAACTTCATGCACGCGTTCTCCGTCGTGCACACGGCGTACCTGCTTCTGAGCACGACAGAGGCCGCGCGGATGCTGCGGCCGCTCGACATTGCTGGGTGCCTCATTGCTGCGCTGTGCCACGACGTGGACCACCCAGGGCATACGAATGCGTACGAGATCCAGTCGGGGTCCCAGCTCGCGATGCTCTACAGCGACGAGTCGGTGCTCGAGCGCCACCACGCGTACACGACGTTCAAGCTCATGTCGAAGGAGAAGAGCGCGAACATCCTCGAGAACCTCTCGGCAGCCGACCACCGCCACATCCGCAAGGTGATTATCACGGCGATCTTGGGCACCGACATGGCGAACCACTTTAAGTTCTGCGAGACGCTGGAGAAGACACTGAACCCGCCCGTGCGCCACATCTCGTCGAGCGCGCTCTTGTCCGCGAAGAACGGGCTGCGGCACGTCGAGGGCTTTGGCAGCGGCAGCGAGAAGTCGAGCAGCTCGTCGGAGATCCGCACAGTGCTGCGTGACGCTGTGTTCCAGAGCGAAGGGTCAGCAGCGAACACGCCACGGAACTCGACGGGTGCAGGCGCGGCCAAGGCGTTCTGCTTCCCCAAGTCGCTCTCAGGACTGTCGCAGACGCGTGAAGTTGGCAACGGGTGGCTCTACAATGGCACAGTCGAAGAGCGGATACTTGTCGTCAAGACGATTGTGCACGCGAGCGACTTGTCGGGCCAGGTGTTCTCAAAGCCGGTGGCGCTCAAGTGGAGCAACATGATCTCGAAGGAGTTTGCGTACCAAGCGCTGCTGGAGCAGGCTGAGAACCGCCCGATCACGTACCACCACTTGAACGACCCACTGCAGATGGTCGAAGGCCAGCTCTTCTTTGCGCAGAAGATTGTCGCGCCGCTCTGGGAGCTCGTGCACCTCATGTTCCCCGAAGTGGCGGGCTGTGTGAAGAACCTGTCGGAGAATGTCGCGCACTACGAGCAGGAGCTGCACCGGCTGCGGATGGCGCAGGAAGAGGAGCAGAAAGTGAGCGTGCCAACGCCGATCACCGAAGCTATCCAGGAAGACGAAGGGCTCGCGGTGCCTGGACTGGCCAAGTGCACACCAGCGCGCTTCAACTCGTTCCGATCGGTCCGAGAGGTGTCGGACAGCTTCGACGACGCAGAGGACAGGTCCAGTCGGGACTTTGGAGCGTCGGCGATCGAAGCGATCGAGCTGTCGCGGGAGTCGTCGCTTGCTCGCTCACGCAGCAACTCGAACAACTCCAGCTCGAGTGACGAAGAGGATGTCACAGTCGCGGTCGAAGCGCTGACCGAGAATGACTGCAACGCGCTGCTCGGTTGATCGCAACTGGGTGAGACGGCGACGCAGCTCGGGAGATAGGAGACACATAGGAGACAGACACACGACCCAGCACTAACGTACAACTAAACTTATTGTGCAGTCCCACCCACCCTTGCGCGCTCCGATTCTGTCACAGAGTGCGTTCACACCGCACGCAGAGCTTCGCCTTCGCGGCAAAGTCGTCGTTGCAGAAGAACCCACCACAGTTCAGACACTCGAGGCCGTGGGTGAAGAACGCGAAGACGGCGTGGCAGCCAGACGCGTTGCAGTACCACTCGGGGCGATCCGGAAACTCGAGCGCGACCCGAACCTTGTCTGCTTGCTGATTCTCGTCGTGGGCAGCAACGCTCGCCGCTGAAGAAAACAGCTCCGCGACTTGTGTGAAGAAGCCCCGTGATGCTGCTGTCCCTGTGTTTGTTGGCGCTTCGTTCGGTCGATCGAGGTCGTGAAACTCCGCATCTGCTCTCGCCGTTGGAGGCACTGCAGACTCGGGCAATGGCGCGTCTGAGGTGCTGAAACTGCTTCTCCGGCTCGAGTTCACTGTCGTTGCGGTCATCGCACCGCTGGATTTGCGAAAACGGTAGCTGGAGTCCACCTTCAGGTTGTCGTCGGTTAGGAACTTGAGCGTGTCATCGTCAACGTCGACAGACGACGAATCTTCGTCATCTCCCTCGCTGCTCCGCTGCGTCTCCTCAAAGCTTTGCGGACACTGGTGCTTGCTGATGCACTCTGCGTGCGGTCGGTTGCAGTACTGGAACTGGCACTGCGGACAAGTCTCTTTCCCGAACGCCAGCTTGTCGATCTTCGTGTTGCAGAACAGGCAGATCTCCTTCTCGAGCACGAGGCGAGCCGCTGTCGTGTCCCGGAACCGCCAATTGTGAGCAGTTTCGAGAGGTGTCAACCCGTCCAAGCTGCCGTTCCAGCGTCCACCGAGGGTGTACTCGTCCGCGCCAAAGCACAGTAGCAACCGGATGCAGTCTGGCTGGTTTCGGATTACGCTGAAGTGGAGAGGCGTCAGGTTCGTGTCGTCGACGTTGTTGACGTCGGCTCCGCAGCGCTCGATCGCAAAGTACGCGATCGCTGGTCGTCCGTACCAGATCGCATAGTGCAGAATCTCGTTCGCCAGCACGACGCAGTGTTGCGCGCACGGCCGACTGCTCACCAGTTCTTGCCAGTACTGGAACACGTTCGTGAAGTTGCGTGCAATGATGGCACCAGCGAGCTGTGGAGGTAGAGTTCGGTGCCGGTCGAACGTTTTAGGCGGAGCCGGCTGGCCGCTTGACTCGTTCTGGTGCGCACTCAGCAAGAAGTGCGCGCGCGAGATGTGCACTGCTGTGTCTACGTCGGCCACGAGCGGATTCGGACTGAACGACAAAGCCTTCAAGATCGCTTGGTACGGGTCGATCTGGCGCACGAGCGGTTTGAACTCTTTGAGGAAGTCTTCAAACGTCATGCACATTAGCTTCGCTTCGGACAGCTGCACGAAAGAGAGAACGAAGAAATATGTCAGGGACGCCAGCAGCAGACAGCAACGAGAGAGGAAACAGCGAGCGCGGACTCTGCCTGACCTTCAGGATCGCCAAGCCTATCCGGAGGAAGATGTCCTGCACTCCAACAAAGAAGAGATCAAAGATCGCGCATGCCAGGTCGACCTTTGTCGACAGCGAGAACTTCCCACACAAGAATCACAGCGTCCCACAGTCAGATGGGCGTGCGCGTGTCACCAGACCCCACCTTTCAAGAGACAAGAGACGACCGTGATGGTCCACGCACCAGTGTCGTGAACCATTCGATCCCATACATGGGAATGACGAAGCCTTGCGCCAGCAAGTGCTGGTGCAGGTCCGGTAGCTCTCGCTGAAACATAAGATCGAAGTGTTCGAGGTAGTCGTCCAAGAACGTGGAGCTGCGCTGGTAGATCTGCCCAATGTGTCCGTAACATAGATACGTAGTCCATACGAGCACGTGTGAGCCGTCTCTCCCATTCATTCTACCACCCCACTCGCTTTTCACGCAGTCGTACCCGAGCGAGGTGGCGCTTCTTGAGAAGGTAGAGAAAGAGCGCGTACGCGTCCGCTTCTTCGAGCCCTTCCACGAGAAAGAGCGCTGCAATAAAGTTCATCCCTTGGCAGTAGCCGTCTTCTGCTTCCGCAATCGCGTTCAAGACGCGGAAGAGCGCGCCTTGCTGCGCGCCAATGTCTTTGTCTGGGAGGCAGCTGCGTTCAAAGATGCTGAATGTGCGCGTGACGTCCCGCTGGATGCTGCCAGAGCGTTGGTAGTCGGGCGTCGAGATCTGATGGCGTCACATGCACACGACCACATGTCGTTACGCGAGCGACACAAATCGTACGATACGCTACCGACATATGCAGCCAATAGAAAAGAAAACGCACGAGGAAAAAGATCTCGCGGTGGCGCTGGATGAACGCGCGCGGAAGCGCCTTCATCTTCATCCAGTCGATGCCGTGCGTGAGTGAGAGTAGGAGCTGCCGCTCGTGCTCATCGGTGAAGTTGAACTGCCGCACAATGTTGCGCCAAAAGCCCTGGCGCTTCCCGCCGCCAGGGCTTCCCACACGCGGCGTCGCAGGGCTCGATAGCGTCCGCTTTGGCGTCGCCACCGCCACGCTGCTGTCTTCGCCACCACAGAGCGAGTCAAGCGAGCTCGTGCTACTGCTGCTACTGTTACTGCTGCTAGTACTTGTGCGTTTCTCCGCAGTCGCTGATTGCGGGTCAGTGCGTTCGCAGTCGCGTGCCGCCAGCGGACCGTCGACTGCGAGCGTGAAGCAGCGCGTGGCGCGGAAGTCGGCGTGTCCCGGTGTGGCCGACGCCATTGATGGACGTGTTGCCATGTCAAGCAGAGCCTCTCACGCTCTGTCGGCCACTCACTCAGTGGTTTAATAGCTTACAGGCGGCAAGGCAACCAGTCGCGCGTGTGCGCCGTTTCCGCACTGGTGTCGGTTTCACCAAAGCTGCTGCCTGCCTGAGAACAAATCCGATCTTACAATAGTGACCCAGATGTGAATGTGGGGCACGTCATGGGTCCGCTCTACTTTTTGATGCTGGTCAATCTTTTGAGCCCCACATTCGCCCCACAATTGAAAACTACAGACATGGGCGGCGATGGAAGCGCCAAGAGCGGCAGCGGAGCGGCGGCTGGAGGAGGCAGCGACCTGCCGATCTCCGCCAGCAGTGCTAGCCGTGAAAAGCTGCCGCTCAAGCCGCAGGTCGTGCGCATCGAGGTGCTCGGCGACGAGAAAGTGGGCAAGACGTCGCTGATCTGCTCGCTCGTGTCGCGCCACTACAGCGAGAAGGTGCCGTCAGTGCTGCTGAACGTGCAGATCCCGGCCGAAGAGAGCGATGAGAACGTCGTCATTTCGATCACCGACACATCTTGTACGTCGCGCATGCATGATGTGGAAATCTGAGGGGCAAACGAATCGAATGACACGAAACAGAATGACTGACGGAAGCTCCTTGTGTGCGCAGCCCGTGTATCCGACCTCATGCGCGTCTCGAACGCTGTAAAGCGCAGTGATGCGATCCTGCTCGTGTACGATCTCACGCGGCCCGAGACCTTCCAGCGCCTGCGTCGGTGGCTCGATTTTATTGGACGGCACCGGGAGGTGCCAGTCGTGCTTGTCGCGAACAAGAAGGACATTAACGTCGTCACACCCGAGGGATCGTACGCGAACCAAATCCGCAGCTTCGTGCAAGGGTATTCTGTACGTGTTCGCACGAGCTTTTGTGACCGTTGGTGGTTTGTGCGAAGGCAATTAATTGCATCGCTTCGTCCGTGCGACTCCGGACTCACGCTCCTTGTCGTCGTCACGTGCTTCAATTCAGTTTGTTGTCGCGGCAGTCGAGAGCTCTGCAAAGAACTTTGCCGAGGTCGCGAACGCGTTCTACCTGGCACAGAAGGCGGTACTGTACCCGACCGAGCCGCTTTACAATGTCAAGAAGAAGGTGCGGTTGTGTGGCAGTGACGCTAGCTCAGTTGGAACCCACGCGCCTCCGCTGACCGCAATGTTGTGTTGTGTTATATCGACTCTCGTGCAGCACCTGGAGCCAAAGTGCGTGAAAGCCATCAAACGCACGTTCCGCCTCTACAACCGTGACCGCAATGGGATTCTGAGTCGTGAAGAGCTGAACGAGTACCAGCACGACTGCTTTGGGATGCGCTTGCTAGCGACGGAGATGGACACGATGATGGAGTTCCTCGCGTCTGCGATCCCAGATGGTGTCGCTCCGAATGGGAACGGTATCTTCCTCGAAGGCTTCCAGTACCTCTGGCAGCTCTTCATTGACCGCCACCGCCCCGAGTCGTGCTGGCAGGTGCTGCGGAGCCTCGGCTACAACAACGAGCTCGACCTCGAGATCCCGCCAGAGCGCGTGGGGCTGCCTCCGTTCGAAGAAGACCAGTCAGCGCAGCTCACACCGCAGGCGATCGAGTTCGTGACGAACTTATTCCGCCAGTTTGACGCGAACAAGGACGGGAACTTGCGTGTGGAGGAGATCGACGACATCTTTTCGATCTGCGAGGACGAACAGCCGCCGTGGGAGACGTGTTCCGTGATCGCTTCGCCACTGCTGTACAAGTCGTCGCTCGTGGACGGGAAGCCTGCGCTCTCGCTGTCATCTTGGTTGGCGTGCTGGAGCTTCCTCGCGCAAGAGAACCCGTCGAAGCTTCTGGAGACGCTCTTCTACTTGGGATACAACGACAAGCAGTCTCCAGCACTCGAGCTGACCAAGTACGAAATGCATACGAACGGCATTGACGATTGGCGAGTAGATGTGGATGGCCACGCAGGTGCTGACGCTCATTGGATGATACCAGGAGCCGGAGCTTGACACGCGAAGCCAACAAAGTCGAGCGCAACGTCGTGACGTGCTACGTCTACGGGTCTCCGCACGCAGGGAAGACCGCGTTCGTGGACGCGTTCGTGGATCGGAAGAGCCCATCGCCCACAGCCGACGGGGACGACGATTCGAAGCTGATACTGCGCGCGATCAGCGCTGTTCTTGACCGGGACACCACCAAGTATCTGCTGGTACGTGTCGCATTGCAGACGAGAGTGTGGTTCGTCGCGACCAGCTGACTCACTACTCCACCGTCCCACTCGGCTGCGTTGGCTGCGTTAGCTGACGCAAGAGATAGTGGAGAACGAGATCGAGAGGAAGGCGGACGTGCTGTGCTTCCTGTTTAACCCGGACGAGCCAGAGAGCCTCGTGGTCGCAGAGGAGCAGTACAAGAAACTGTCTCCACAGTCGATCCCGCGTGTGGTAATCGCGTTCAGGCCGAGCGGACTGCCAAGCGTAGCCGGCGCAGTGGCTGAAGGCACGCTTGCGATCGAGGCGGTGCTGAAGCAGTTCCCAGCGTCGTTCTTGTGCGACGACAAGAGCAAAGTGCAGGAGGCGATCTCGCTGCTTGTGCGCACGGCACTGCGTCCGTACGTTGCGAGACGGTTGTTGCGTACTCTGCAGCGCTTGTGACGGAGTGGACGACTTACGAGAGCGTCTTCGTGTGTCTGACGTCTGCAGACCGAAGAACGCGCGGAGCACCCGAGACGGTCTGCTGCGACTCACTGCGACCAGAGCCGTGGGCTTGATCGTGGTGGTTGGTTTCGTAGGTGGCATCGCGTACATGCGGTTGAAACCGGAGGCAGTCACAGGCATGTACCACGCGGTGGTCGAGGCACTCGGGCTTTCCAAGTCCGAGTCGACGACGACGACAGCGCAGAGATAACGTGGCAGCGACAGCGGCCGAAGGAAGGGAGTCTGAGCGCACGAGCGACAGCGGGTAGTGCCAAGCAGGCTCGGACTTTCATTCCACTCACAAGCTGGCGAACGTTGTGAGATCTGGGGGCCATGGTGGTGACCGAACCCGCAGCGTGAAGGCAGAGGAGGAAGGTTGTAAACTCTCTGGGTGTCGCTGCTTTTTCACAGCTGTTGTACGAACATGTGTGCATCCATCACAAAAGTTGATTACGACCCAGGGCGACACGCCTTTGTAAGATTGATTACTGTATGAAACGAGTGTGCTCGGCACAGTCTCAAAGAAGATTGTGCTGCAATGAAAGCGGCGTCGAACTTGTCCCGGACTGAGACCCCTCCTCCTGATCGCGCCTTACTCTCTGCGTTGCACTCTTCAATCCTCAAATTGCGCGTGAAGCGTCGCATCGTCTCGACCGCCACCGGAAAGAGTGCATTGCAACAATTCTCCGCCGCCCACTGATGTCTCCATCTACCCTCACGCAGCGCCGGCCGCCCGGCGTCGCAGACCTGCGCGTCGACACCGCCTCGGTCGCGCCGCCTGCGCCACCGTCGCCGGACGCCATCGCGCCGCTCAGCACGCGCGGCGTCTTCTTGCTCATCACGGCGTTTGTCGCGTTCGCCGCGTTCGTGCTCCTTGTGCTCTCCGAGATGACGCACCATCACCGCCAGCACGTACTGCTCCACGCGCCGCTTGAAGCGGACACTGAGGCGACAGATAGCTGGACAGCAGTCTTGCTCTTCTCGCCTGCCATGCAGCACGACGTGCACGCTGCGAGCGTCTGGACGCTGCTTCTCACAGTCCCCGTCACGAGCGCCGCCGCGTGGTTCCCCGTGTCCATCTCGCACACAGGCGAAGGCGCATTGCGCATCAAGTCCCCCGCTACGCCCTCGTCGCCGTCGACGCCGACTGCCGCGTTGCTCCAGTCGCTACCGCTACTGCAGCGCATCGCGACGCGCTTCCGGACCGACCACTACTTTCGCGCGTACCAGACGGCCGCCTGGACGCTCTACGCTGTCTTTCTCGTGCTCGTGCTCGGGTGTGCGCCATCGTCGACGCTCGCGCAGCTCAGTCCTGCAAGCGAGCGCACTGACGTGATTCCATACGCGCTGCTCAGCTTCGCGCCGTTCTGCGACTTTGAGCGCCGCTCGAACGTCGCTGTCGCAGCGTTCATCGCCCAGGTGCTCATGATTTCGTCCGTGCTGGCGCTTGAGCGCGGCCGAGAGCGCCGTCGTCGCCGCGCTGCCGACGGAACGAAGGCCCAAGCGCACTCGGACCGCTTCGTGTTGGTGCTCAACAACTTTAACAATTCGCTGCTCTTTATTGGCGCACTCCTGCTCGCGGTCGTGTCCGAGTACACGCGTTACGCGAACCGCGGCCAGAGCGACGGCTACTCGCTCTCGAGCGGGCTCGGCTCGCTCGCACTATTCATCACTGCGATGCTCAACACGTACGGGCTCGGCGGGCTGCTCTCGCGCAAACCAGGCTGGCGCTTCTACCAGCCGTTCATGGGCGGCGCCAAGTTCGTGCTCTTCCAGATCATATCGTGGACGTTTTTCGGCGCGGGCGTGCTCGTGCAGGGGCTCTACTTGCTCTCGCTCGTGCTCGTCGAGATGGAGCTGTTTGTAGGCGTGATGGCGGTCGCCGGTGCGCTCTTTGCGGTCTCCCAGGTCGTCATGATGATGTCGGTGCTCGTGTTCCGCAGCCCCACGGTCTCGTCGACCGAGGCGCTTTCAGCGTCCGCCTCGCCCTCGACTCGCCGAAGCTTCAATGTCCGCTTGCAGGAGTTTGCAGACGAGTGTCTTGGCACGCTACTCGCGGCGTTCCTCGTGAATCTCCAGTGGCTCCCAAGCGCCTCGTTCTTTGTCATGTACGCGCTGACGACCAACCTGAACACCGCTGGAGTCGTGTTCTACGGACTCGCCACTGTGCTCGCAGAGCTCTTCTTTGTACTCTCGCGCTCGATCGCGATCCACATGTACTCGAAAGCGTCGGACAACGGCAAGAACACGAGCGTGAGCCCGTACCAGCTCAAGTTCTTGATCCTGCCAGCGCTCTCGCTCTTGCTCCCGAGCTACGCGACGTACTACCACTTTGTGCATGACTTGGACGCACTCGCGCCAGTGGCTTTCCTCTCCGGCTTCGTCTACCTCTACGCGTTCACGTACCGAGGCGACCCACAGCGCACGGGTGTGCGCACCAACACAGCGCTCATGGCGTCGCACAACAAGTTCGTCGAGACTGTCGCGTCGTACTTTCGTAGCCGGATCATCCGCGTCGAGCCGCTCAACCCCGAACAGCCCTACATCATGGCGTTCCACCCACACGGCATTATGGCGACGTCGGCCATGTGGATCACGTTCACAGAGCAGTGGCACCGGCTGTTCCCAGGCGTGCAGCCGCGTGTACTGACAGCGAGCGTGCTGCACCAGATCCCGCTCGCACGCGACGTGATTCAGACGTACGGGTCGCGCGAAGTGACGCGCCAGGCATTCGGGAGTACGCTGGACGAGCGAGGCAGCGTGTTGCTCGTGCCCGGCGGCCAGGCCGAGATGCTTGAGCAGCGCGCGGGCCGGAACGAGGTGCGCGTGTACAGCAAGCACAAGGGCTTCATTCGCGTCGCGATCGAGCACGGCACGCCACTTGTGCCCGTGCTGAGCTTCAAGGAAGGCGAGCTCATGGACAACGTCAAGGCGCCGCTCGTGCAGCGCTGGTTCATCAAGAACCTGGCGTTCCCGTTCCCGTACTTCCCGTACGGCCGCGGCTTCTTGCCCATCCCGCGCAAGGTAAACGTGACGGTCGTCGTCGGCGCCGCGATCCCCGTCAGCAAGATCGAGAGCCCGACTGCGGACGATGTCGACAAAGTGCACGCGCAGTACTTTGCGGCGCTCGAGGAGATGTTCCACACCCACAAGGCGGACGCGGGCTGCGAGGACTACAAGTTCGTACTCCTTTGAGGCGCTCGCTTACTTGCTATCGCTAGCTAGGGTGACTGCCGCTTCGCTTCGTCTGCTCAGGCGCTTGCCAACAACATGTACACTTACTTTACCCAGTCCGCGTCACTGCCACACGCCTGCAAGGCTCTCGAACCGGTTGCGCCGCTGCGCTTGGTCCGGGAACTGCTGCCACACGGCAGCGACCTTGGCCGAGACTTTGTGCAGGTCAGCTGGCACTGGGCGACTGTACTTGGCCGCGTACTGCTCCCACGTGTGCGGCGGGATGAGCGCTGCAAACGCCAGCAGGATGCTGTCACGCCACGTCTTGAGACTCGTCGTCCACGACGCGAAGAGCTGCGCATCACTTGGACTCTCGCTCAGCGCCACCGACACTTCTTGCACGGCTTCGTACGCCGCAGTGAACGTCGGCTCGCAGCAGACGGCCTGGTAGAATGTCATGTCGCACGGCGGCAGCGACGCGTTCCACGCAACGAGCGCGGTCTGGAGCGGCTCTGGGAGCTCACTCGCGTCTTCGCCGCCTGCCTCGGTGGACTGGTTCCCCTTTGGCTGCACCAGCGTCGGCGCTGCAAATTTCTGCAGATACGCGATGCACTCGTGCTTGCTGCTCGGGAGGCACGCGAACGCAGTTCGTCCGAGCTGCACTTGGACGCCAGCACCAGCCAGCCAGTGCGGTCAGCACTGTTCATTGTTCATAGAAAGCGATGTACGACAGTCGAGACGCACCGAGTTGGTGATCGTCAGATTCGCCTTCTTCGAGTCGATGACTTCGCTCAGCATGGCCACGGACGTGGCGTAGTTCTCGCACAAGTAGTGCAGCGGTGAGTTGCCAATCTGCAGACCAGCAACAGCAAGCGTCAGTGTGAGATCGTGCCAGCCAGTCCCCCACCCACCAACTAGCGCACTGGAGGCCACCGCCAAGAAAGAGAAGGAAGGGGAAGTGCGCACGTTGTTTGGCGTGTTCGGATCGGCGCTGTGCTTGAGCATGACACGGATCGCTTCCGCCGTCACTGCGCTGTTTTGGCAGAGGTAGTGAAACGGAGTCGCTTGGAACTGCACGGGCGTCAGTGAACACAGTGAACTCTTTCCTTCTTCTCTCTTCTCCCTTCCTCCCGTACCTGGTTCAGGACGTTCGCGTTCGCTTTCGCTGACAGGAGCAGCCCGAGCATTGCCGCGTTCGCTTCGCTGCTCTCGCTTGCGTAGTGGAGCGGCGTGTTGCCAACCTGCTCGTGCGTGTAAAGTGAAGGCGTGGGTGGACCCACGCGTCGAAAAGCGATCGCTCGTCAGGCGACACTGTCGTCTCTTGTGAGCGCCGACACGACACGCACCTCGTCCACTGCGTCCACGTTCGCGCCAGCCCCCAACAGCGCCTTCAGCGCGTCAGCCGAGCACGCGTCGTTCTCACACAGGAGATGTAGTGCGGACTTCCTCGAGTCCTGGTCACGGACACCATCGCAGCAATCCCCGTCTCCTTCTTGCTCAGTCTCCCCACCCCCTGGCGCCCAAACAGCGGCAGTAAACGAGCTAATCACGCACCGTAGTCTGGAGGTTCACGGGCGTCTTTGCTGCCACAAGCTCGCGGATGCACGCGCTCAAGTCGGACCCCCACTCGTCAGCACGGCTGCGGTTCTTGCAGAGCACGTGCAGCGCGCTCCAGCCGTGCTAATCGTGTTCAACAACTTCGTGAGCTGGCTTTTGGGGAAACCGCAGCAACTCGAGAGTGAAAGAAGCAGAGCGTAGCACCTCGTCCACGGAAGTGCAATCTACGCCAGCGCGCACGAGCACCGCTATCGCCTGCGCGCGAGTGGCATTCGCAAGCGAGCGGTTTTCACAGACAAAGTGCAGCGGCGACCAGCCGTCCAGCATGATGGCGAGAGGGCGATCTGCGCCTGAGACCACCTGCTCCAGGCGCAGGTGGTCGCACTCGCCCTGCACTTCGTCCCACAGCGCAGCGAGCGCCTTCGCGGTCAAGGTCATCTCGGCAGGATCTTGTATCGCGGCTTACAAGCAATTATTGCTCATTAACACTTCGAGCACGCGATTTTCGCCCCGAATTTCCTAACAAAGATGTAAAATACTTCTTTAGGATTTAACATCCAGTCTCTGAGTCAAGGAGGCCGAAAATTTCCGACAAAAATAACAAACATTGTTACCGTATTCCTTTTCTTCTTGTGGACACTCACTCAACAATGCCCCGTCAGTAGGTTTTGGACTTCTTGTTAATTTTTTACAAATGAATGTATAACTTATGTATTGGAATAGTCTATATTGTAAGCTGATCAAATTATAATCTTTCAATGCGAATCGCTCAGGCGAGTGGAATATTAAAAAATTATCCATGCTGTCTGCAAGAAGAAGTCGTCTTTACGAAGAAAAGGAATACGGTAATTCTTATCGAAACACAACGAAAACTTGTGTGCAGATGCCCCTGGTTCGTGAGGCATGGACGCACGTGTTTGCAGCCTCAACACAGCCTCACAGGCGGCAGCATTCAAATATTACGAAATCTTGACAACTCGAAAATTAACATTTTTTAGGTACCAGTTATTTCCAAAAATCACATTATAAGAGTTTGAAAAGCGGTTATCATCTTGACCAATGTGGAGCGCACAGGATGTACGGCGAGCAAGTTTTGGTCACTTGTACTGCTGCTGAGAATTAGTTGTGAAGGCAGCTTGTTCGTCCTGGTTTAGACTGGTTGCTAAATATTGCAGGATTGTGAGAACTTGTCTGAACTTATGTACTTTCTGCTTCATTTTGGACACACAAAGTGCATTACCGTCAAGCCATGAGACAAAATTACAAGATTTTCGGTGAGCTGCCAGATTATAAGGTTTTTGACATCGCCGTAGCTCAGCTGATGCGCATCAAACAGAAAATGTGTTTGAATGGTCCTGCTTGTATCTCAAAGAGCTTTAAGATGAATGTCTTACCTCGCTGATCTGTACAGTATTCAAAAAGTTTTTTTTTTAACATTTAATTATTTTGTATGGGGCTTCGACTCATTTACTAAGATACTGGGTGTTAATCTTGATGTTTGTATTTGTGGATTTCGGACACGAGGTCTCCAAAATCGTCAACACTGAAACGCAAAATAAATCTTGATTTGAATCCTGCTGGAAAATAAAGATGTACAATCCGTGATTCATATGTAGAAAGTGATGGGCAACTTGAACTTGGAGCCGCCAAATGTCTGGATTTTGGTTCAGACAGCGCACGAAAGCACCACAGCCACGAATACAAGTAGATGCTCCAACTCCAGCTACCCAATCAAACAAACCAAAACGAATGACGTGTTGATCACACGGTCACTCACACACAAGCGGCTCATGAACTCTCAAACTCTCTCACTCTCGCTCATCGGCTCACTGGTGCTCACTCAAAGTTGCTGCTTCTTGCGTTACAGTCGCTGCTCTCACTGCCGCTGCTCCCTGATGTTGCGCGTGCTTCTCCCTGATGCAAATCTGCGCGGCGCTTTCTGCTGTTATCCTATAGCGCATACCTGATCTGGTTGCGTGTTGCCTGGTTCTCGACTTTCGGTCGTGCTGGCGTACCTTCTTGCGCAGGAAGACACGGCCGCCGCCTGCCTCCTCCGTGCACCCCATACAGTAGTGTGCAGTCTTGAGCGGCTTTTTCCGTGTCCTCTTGAGAGCCAAACACACATAGCAGAAGTTTGGTGCCGCTTCTTGATTGTGTTGCCGCCCACAACGGTGTGTCGGAGCTGAGTCATTGACGTCGTTGTGATATAGCGTCCCAGACCAACGGGCGCACGTACCTGGGAAAGCGCGTCACGAGCCGGGGCCGACGGTTGCGGACGTCCCGAGCCAAGTCCCAGGTGACGGCCGCGCGTTGATGTGAGACTCGACTGAGGCGAGCGGCAGCCGGAAGACCCGTGAGCTGGCGACTACCTGGAAGCATCAAGGAGTACCGGGGAGTCAACCAGCCGGAACCAGAAGATCTCGGCCGGAGAGTGACTGGAGCCTCAAGCTGTTCGACATGGCCGCCTCCACCGGGGTTCGAGTGTCGAATCGTCCGTTCGTCGACCTGGCTCCAAGTCCCCCAAGCTGTCCAACATGATCGCCTCCACCC
>JAASFJ010000734.1:0-16382 GCA_023333755.1 Globisporangium uncinulatum
CACTTGTCTTGTTCACCAAGAGCAGGAACCGTCATTCCGCACATGATTACGACAGTGATGATTACTCTGAATCACCACGTGTCTGTGCTGGAATGTCCCATGACATCGTCCCATGATGTCATCTCATGCACGTGGGTACATCGCGGTAGTACCGGTACTCAACCTCGGTAACCGTATCCCAGTGGTACACGCTCGAGATGATGTGGTCCACATCAATCTCCATGTAATGGGATAGGAGAGCCCGTTACAGAAGCAGCCTACGTTGCGGAGACGGAGACGTTGGTGGCAAGGCCGAGTGTGAAGGTGATGGAGCACGTTCAAGCTCAGATGAGTGATGCTCTCGCAGCCGTGCACTCATCAGTGCTGGACAGCGTTAAGTTGGCAACATCCATGCACATGCGCGAGTGTGCTGCTCGGGCGGAGGCGAAGATCCAAGAGCTGCTGAAGGCAGCGGGCGCAGGTCTACACGAGCACGCCAAGGTCAGTGTTACTCCGCACATTGCAACGCTCAATGCTGCCGCAACCCAGGTCTCTGCGCTTGCGCAGGTTGTGAATGAGATTCAGGCAAAGCTGGAGCACCGCGTGAAGGAAACGTAACGCCGAGCCGACAAGTGTGCTGAAGAAGTCGCTGAGCGTGTGCTAGCGGAGAAGGTGGACACCGTTATGCAGCGACTACAAGAGTTCATCACCACCGAACTCCGCGAAATGAGCGTCGAAGACGTGGTTGCCGCAGACACTTCGCAGCCGCGCCGCCTGCTGGTGCTCGTGCGTCTCCTCCTGCACCCATCAAGTTTGAAAGCCGTGGCGGGCGCGCGAGCCACTCGTTTCGCTTCACGCACGTAGTCCAGCACGCGTCGGCGCCGCATCCAGCTCAAAGAGAGCACGGTGATCGCGGATCGAGTGAATCGAAGACGGCGGAGCCTGGTGAAGGCGTGGAGAACCTTGGTGAGGGGGTGGCGAAGACACCGAAGGAAAGCATGGCGTTGGTTCTAGACCAGCTCGTCAGCAGTAGCGAAGAGGTCGAGAACACCGCCATCGACAGGGACTTGCAGGCGCTCCAGAAGCGCGCTCAAGAGAAAGCGCGTGCGGTGTCGGAAGCTCGAGTCCGAGCCTTACCACCACACTTCAGCGCAGACTTTGCGTGCTGGAAAGTGCGGTGGCAAGCAGTTCGTTTGATTAGCCAAGCAAAGAGAGATGCACGCCTACCTACATACAGATTCATTCGCAAACTACGCCGCCTCTTTCATCTCCTCCTCCATGTCAAGATTCTGCGAGAACACTTCAGATATCTGCTGCTCGAGATCATACTCTGCGCGTCCAAAGCACCAACAAGAATGTTGGAAGGGATGTGCGGACCGGTCGCCTTTGCGTCGATTCTGCTGCACTGCCCGAGGTCGATGAAGTCTCGATTCGCGCTCAGGAAAACGCACATGGCCACATTTTCAGCCTTCAGACTGGTACGTTCTGCTGTGACCACCCTGCCGCACATACCGAAGTCGCGCTCAATCTGAGCCGAGGATATTGGGACACCAAAGTACATCTTCGCGACTTGAGGCGACAGCTTGTAGTTGCTCGACTCCGCCTGCTGCAGCCAAAACTTGAGCACGTTCACCGCTGCGACCGGAGCCTCGCCGACCCGCCGTTGCAATTCCTCCTCAACGCGTCCCTCACTGGCGTCGGTCGGGTTTCGTGCACAGATTGCACCGCCAAAGAACGACACAATGTCGTCGGAGAATCCTGTCTCGTCGAGGCTCGCAGCTCCACCACTACTATCGCTGTTGCTCGGGATGATCTGCGCGACTGTTGTCATCTGCCCTCGTACGTTATCAATGATGCGGCGCTTGACTTGCTCCGTAGCTCGACTGGCAGCCACGACGGTTATCCCGCGATGGATGCAGCTGAACCTCACCATCGTTGCCAATGTGACGTCGATGTTCTTCAACTGAGGCTGCAGAAACAACTGGATCTCAAACACAAAGGATCACTTGAGTCGCTTCTCAGCGTCGGTGGAGCCGTTGAAGAACCTTGTGTCCAGTGCTTCTGCTAGCTTCTTCTTTGTGTCGGCGACGATCCGGATGAGGTCCGCACCAGCAAACTCGCTGGTACGCTCGCGAGTAGATCGGTAGTCTCTAAGTGGCAGGCGTTCGTTGAGCACGACCATGCTGAGGCAGATGAGCAGCAGCAGTGTTTGCACCTGCGCCGCAGCCTCGGCTTGCGACTTGCTGTTGAGCTCTGTGATCGGTTCGTGGAGCGAGAGTAGCTGTATCAAAGTGTCCAGTTTTTCAGTTAGCGGGAACGGCGCCGAGCGTGTTCGTCCAGCATCCTCGTAGTGCTCGCGGCAACACTCCTCGATCTGCTCTCACTTGCCGATGATCCGCTCGAGAACACTAGTCAGCCCCAGGAACCGATGCGCATGGAAGTCGAAAAGCCGCACCTTCTTGTCCTTGCCCTCTAGCTAACTAGCTGACACAGCACCTAAAAGAGAGCGCCCATAGTCTCAACATCTCGCACGACGCGCACAGTGACACGGATGTCGTGGATGAGCTTGTACAGCTCTTCGTTCCTGGTCATCTCACGCGGCTCCAGCTCGAGCGCGTGCTAGGTCGCTGTGTTGGTTAGATGAGCTAGACACCACTCCCATTCGAGGCCAAGTCCCGACCGTATCATCCACCGCACGTCGCTGCCTGCGTCGCTGGTCGCTCCGAACAGGTTGCTACGCGACAACTTGAAGTCGCTAGCAAGCACTCGAGCCAGCGCTTGAAGGGGACGCGGATCGCTTGCTCTCTCTCACCGTAGTCGGGCTTGAATCGCCTCGAATCAAGCAGGATTGACCGCATGTTCCACTCGTGGTCGACGAAGTAGAGACGGACGCCGAGGTACTTTGCGGCCTGCGGCGAACAGGTCCAGAAGTCGGTAACGAGCGTGAACGTCCCCACCTCTCCTAGCTTGATTTGGCTGATGTGGTGCACGACTTCCTTCCGCACAGACGAGTATGGCTCGACGATGCTGTGGTTCACCGTGGCGCGGTTGATCGCCGCGCGAAACTCCTCCTTGACGGTGATGTCAATGATGACTTTCGCGTCATCGTACTCATTCTGAAGGAGAGATTCTTGAGTACAATCTGACACGTGTACAACAGAAGATGCGGCCGCGACTTATCCTTGGTGTAGATCGGGCTCGCAGTTGACTCCTCTACCTCCTCCTGCCGCGTTCGCTTGCGGTCTTGCTCGGCAATGGTCTTGGCGGCGCTGGTGTTGTGCGCGTCGCTAAGGTTGCGCGCCGCGTTCGATGTTTTCCCGCCGTGAAGTTTGTACTGCACCCAGCTATCACGGCACGCATGCGACGTGAGGCAAATCCACTAAGGCTCATCGTGACATGCATGCTTGACGCGTAAACCCCACTAGAAAATCGCCGACCGCTCCGACGCCTCCTTCAGCATCAGCGTGAACGGCGGTCCTCCATGTCAAAGTTCTCAATCCCCTCCTCCACTGCCGCAGGAACCGACATGGTGCTGCTGTTGCGTCTCTCTCGATCGATGCGTGAGGTGTGAGCACAGCAACTATCACAACACGCAGTGCTGGGCTCGTTGCTCTGCTTGATTACGCGACGAGGTGGCCTGCAATGTGCTTGGTGTCAGCCACGAATGCTCGAGCCGCTTGACAAGACACACGTGTCACGGGTAGCTGCACAGTCGACGCAAGCAAGACACTTCGAGTCCAGACCTGTAGCGACACGAATCAGGTGCGACGGCGGCTGTATTTGACCAGTCTTGGCGCTCGGGTAGGTTGCTCTGGACGGCCTTGTAGTGTGTGGCTTCAGCGACTGTGGCTGACGAAGTACTGGTGCTTGGACGGGTCGCTTAGAACAACCTTACAGCTGGTGTCTGGCGTCGCAGATTCGAACCGGAGAATGCTGGTTATGATACCCGCTGTGAGACGTTGCAGTGATTTTTGAATTGTACTCACAAGGTCGTGCACGCAGCGAGCGCGTACGAGAGTCTCAAAGTGACGATCGCACGTCCTTTTCACTACTCGCTGCACGGTACCGGTGTCTGCGTTCGTCTACGTCCCTGAGCGTTCTACGCGCACACTCTTCTTCGCAGGAACTGTGGAGAAGTTGGTCGCGGCGCCGATGTCTCGAAGTGAGAGCGAAGTTGGTAGCGGGATCTTTTTTCAACGTTTTTCAGCGACCTTTGGCCAATCCGCGACCGCAGATTGCAAAATTTTTAAGTTTCTGCAGTCCGCGCAACGAGATTCTCAGAAGTTGGGCAACATTGGATCATTGATTTGAGAAGTTTGCCGTTCGAAGTACTGTACTCTTTCTTTCTCAGTCGCGATTTGGTCACGACGGGAAAAATTGAGGTACCCTGCTTCTTCTGCCAAAAATTCGTTTACAGGGGTGGTTCAGAGGGTGCCACAACGTGCTGACATTGTGGCACGGTGAGTTGGCGATTGTCGAGCTGACTGGCTCGTCTGTGAGCGGCTTACGCGACAAATCACCTTGTCGATCAGTGCCGAATCTAGCAGCTCTAGAACACTCACGACCGATCCAGAATTCTAGAAGGCTAGGTTGCTGGCATGGCAGGGAGAGCAGGAGATCCAAGGAGCTCCCGGCAGACTGAGATCAATCTCACTTTCCAATTTGCACTGCATCGCACACGAGAGGTTATGAGCCCAACCAACAAGAACGAGATCCTGAACGACACCAGCTACTTCCTATGGGAGTTCAACGCCCGCATGGCGTTGGCGAGGAAGGAGTTGCTCGACTACACCGCCATCAAGGCGGAAGATGCAGCGCGGCGGGAGACTGCCGACTGGAAGGTCGCCGACTTGAAGGCCCTGGCGATCGTCGCAAAGATGCTGAACCCGACGTACCAGTCGATGATTCGAGACGCGAGCTCCGCCATCGAGGCGTCGGACATCCTCCGCGTGTTCTTCGTGAAGCAAAGCCTTCACAATCGCGTGCAGCTCCGCAAAGAGCTTCACGAGTTCTCCATGAGCGCCGGCGAGAGCATCATGGACCACATCGTCAAGTTCGACGAGCTGTGCGCTCGTCTCGGTGCGGTGGGTGAGCGGATGGGTGAGGACGAGAAGTTGTTTTTGCTACTGGGTAGCCTTTCTGCTGAGTACGATGCGATGGTGCGAATCATCGAGGAGCGTGAGATCACGACGCTGCTGGAGGCGAAGGAGATGCTGCGGCGCGAGTACGGGACATTCCAGAAGAGAGAGAAGCATGAAGGCGCGTTCAAGGTCGGGTTCACTCCCTGTCGGGACCAGCGATGTCAATCGCGTATCGGAGGAGGCGGCAGGACGCCGCAAGGGCGACCGCGAGAGGAGGCAGGCACAGATGCCCGTCGGCGCGAAGGAAACCGAAGCAGCAGCTTCACGGGGAAGTGCTTTGAGTGTGCTCGGCGCGGACACAAGCGCGACCAGTGCACGCGGAAGACGAATCGCAACAACGGCAGCGAGCAGTACCTCTTCTCGGTGAGGACGAAGACCGCTGAGGACAGGGCGTTGCTCCTGGAGAGTGGAGCAAGCTCGCACATGACCTAAGAGAGATGAGACTTCGAGAGCTTCCGTCCAATCGATGGACGGATGGATGTGGTCGTGGCGAACGGAGCGCGTCTCGCTGTTCGCGGTGTCGGAACTGTCCGACTTGGTGTTGGTGGCAGCAAGTCCGTGGCGGTGACTGGAGTGCTGTTGGTGCCGGAGCTGGATCCCAAGCTGCTGTCCGTACCAGCGTTGACCGCCAAAGGAGCTCAAGTCGAGTTCAAGCATGACAGCTGCGTGATCAAGAGGGATGGCATGGTGGTCATCCGTGGTGAGAGAGCGAGCAAGCTTTATCGCGTGAAGTTCGCGCCGGTGAAGAAGACACGAAATGACGATGTTGCAATGGCAGCAACTGACACGGACACTGAGTTGTGGCACGCGAGGCTCGGACACGTCGGAGGTGATCGGCTGTCGCGGCTCGAGCAAGTCGTCAACGGGGTGCCGCACATTGAGATGAAGAAGGAGCCGAGCGTCTGCGAGGGATGCGCGCGAGGAAAGATGACCGTCGCGCAGTTTGCCAGGACGTCGGGCTGTGTGGTGAAGACGAGTAAGACGTTGGAGCTCATCCACTCGGGCGTGATGGGGCCGATGGAGACGCTGTCGAAAGGGGGAGCACGGTATGTGCTCGTGTTCGTGGACGACTGGTCGAGGTACACACAGGTGTACCTGTCGAAGGCGAAGAGCGAGGTTCTGGAGCGATTCAAGGAGTTCAAGGTGCAAGCCGAGGCGCAGACCAGGGAACGCCTGCGCTGTATCCGGTCGGACAACGGATCGGAGTACGTGAATCGCGCCTTCGACAGCTTCTGTGCGAGCAACGGCATCGTGCACCAGAAGAGCGCACCGTACACGCCGCTGCAGAACGGACTAGCCGAGCGCATGAATCGCTCGTTGGCGGAGATGGCGCGTTCGATGATGTACTACCAGCACATAGAGAAGAGCTGGTCGGCGGAGGCGATCAAGACTGCGGCGTACACGATCCACCGCCTTCCGAACACGGAGAGGAAGCACGTGACGCCCTATGAGCTGTTCGTCGGCTCGAAGCCGTTGATCGACCACATGCGTGTATTCGGGTCTCGCGGCTTGTGCACGTCGACCGCCCGAAGCGATCGAAATGGGACAGCAAGTCTCACTCGTGCGTGGTTCTCGGGTACGCGGATGGTGCCAAGGCGTATCGAGTCTGGGATGTTGAAGACGAGCGTCTCGTGGTCACGAGGAAGCTGGCGCTGAACGAGTATCCGCCGAATTCGCACGTTGGGTCGCGAGAGCAGGCGCCACGCCTGGTGGTCGTGCGCTGGGAGGACGACGGACTTGAACGTCAAGCGCGCGTGAGCAGCAATCACAATGAAGAGCAGCCGATAGAGATCGATGCTGCTGATACGAACGAAAGTGGAGCTGAGGATATGGACATCACTGGAACGGAGCAGACCGATGAGCATCGCGGCGGTGAGCGTATGGAGACCGTCAACGAGACAGCGAGCATGCGCAGTGGGAGCAGCGCTGTTCGCGATGTGGTGGTTCGTAGACCTCGCGATGCGGACGCGAGTGGTCGAGATGTGGCCGTGAGCAGACGCAATGAGGACGGAGTGATCTTGCCGGTGGCGCCGCGTGAAGGGGGAGGTCGAGGGTTGTCCAGGATGGTGTTCCAGCAACCGATGATCACGCGATGCGCACCAGCAGTTGATCTTCCTCGCGACGACAGGTTTCTGCTCGAGAGCGCTGGTGACACGAGAGAACCGAGCAGGCAGCTCACGGTGTGGCGAGCTGAGAGAAGCCCCAGCAGAAACAACGACGACGACGTGCAGGAACCGGACCCGAAGCGTCTGCAGTTGACGGATGTATACGAGATCGCGCTCGCAGTCGATGAGTTGCCGCGAACATACGCCGAGGCGATGTCCTCGCCTGACGCGGCGAAGTGGAAGGAAGCGGTGCGGAGCGAGATCCGCTCGCATGCTCGCAACCACACGTGGGACCTGATCACTCGTCCGTGTGGCGTGAAGGTCATTGGGCAGAAGTGGGTCTTCGCGGTAAAGCGCGACGCGACAGGGAACATCACGCGCTACAAGGCGAGGATCGTGGCTCAAGGCTTCCGGCAGACGTATGGTGTCGACTATTGGGAGACGTACTCTCCTGTCGCGAGCCTGAATACGGTTCGCACGCTGCTCGCGGTTTGCTGTCAGCTGGGATACCGAGTGAAGCATTTCGACGTCGAGACTGGGTACCTGAACGGGGAGTTGGAAGAAGAGGTGCTGATGGAGGCGCCAAAAGGGATCGAAGTCGACGGAGACAAGGTGTATCTGCTTCGCCGAAGCATTTACGGACTCAAGCAGTCAGCGGCTGTGTGGCACAAGACGATCGCGAAGGTACTGAAGGCGAGCGGATTTCGCGCGTGCGAGTCCGACCCGTGCTTGTTCGTGAAGCGCACGGTGGCGTCGCCGGTGTTCGTCGCGCTGTACGTCGATGACCTTCTCGTTGGATGCAAGACGGAGGCGGAAGCAGACAAAGTAAACCGGGTGCTGTCCGAGTTCTTCACGCTAAAAGCACTCAGCGACGCGAACTTTGTTCTCGGGATCCAGGTCGCCAATGATCGCGAGCGCGGGGTTCTCCATCTCGTGCAGCAGCAGTTCGTTCGCAGATTGACCGAGCAATTTGGGCAACAGTCAGCGCATCCGGTCGCCAACCCGAACAGCACAGGAGAGCAATCGACACCAGGCAGTCAAGCGAGCGAGAAGAAGCGCTATCGGGAGCTGATCGGGTCGCTTCTCTACGTGGCGAATGCCACGCGAACGGACATTTGTGCGGCAGTAGGCTCACTCTCGCAGCACCTGGAAGCTCCGCTTCAAGCGCATTGGAAGGCAGCAGTTCGCGTCGTCCGATACCTGAAGAGCACCGAGTTGCTCGGCATCCAGTTCAAGAGATCAAGCGAGAAGTCGCTGATCGTGGTGGCGAACGTGGACGCGGATTGGGGTGGCGACATCAAGACCCGACGATCGACCTCGGGCCTGCTAGTGTTCCTGTGCGGCGGACCTGTCGTGTTCAAGTCGAAGCGGCAGGCGACGGTAGCACTCTCGTCCGCAAAGGCGGAATACATGGCGCTATCGCTATGCACTCAAGAGGTGGTGTGGCTCAGACAGCTGCTACATGAGATGCTGGACGTCAAGCTAACAGCAACAGTCGTTCGCGTCGACAACCAAGCGGCGATCGCGATGGCGGAGAATCGCGGAT
The DNA here is from genome assembly GCA_023333755.1 of Globisporangium uncinulatum. Taxonomy (NCBI): domain Eukaryota; phylum Oomycota; class Peronosporomycetes; order Pythiales; family Pythiaceae; genus Globisporangium; species Globisporangium uncinulatum. The sequence goes on from JAASFJ010000734.1 coordinate 8,772, forward strand.
ACCAGTCGCGATTGAAACACATCGACCTACGCCATCACTTCGTTCGAGATGCAGTCGAGCGCAAGGACATCGCGCTCCAGCACGTGCCGTCGAGCGAGCAGACGGCGGACTTCATGACGAAGGCGCTCCCGACTCCGCAGTTCGTCAAGCTGCGCGAGATCACTGGGATCCAAGAGGCGCAAGATACAAGATCGCCAAGGTGAGGGGGGGTGTCGAGCTGACTGGCTCGTCTGTGCGCGGCTTACGCGACAGATCACCTTGTCGATCAGTGCCGAATCTAACAGCTCTAGAACACTCACGACCGATCCAGAATTCTAGAAGGCTAGGTTGCTGGCATGGTAGGGAGAGCAGGAGATCCAAGGAGCTCCCGGCAGACTGAGATCAATCTCACTTTCCAATTTGCACTGCATCGCACACGATAGTGATCAAGATAAATCGCAAGACTGACAGGTTTTTCTCCAAATTCACCCACCGTATCCGCGTGGCTCCACCGCCTCAACAGATACTACTCCGTTCCCAAAAAGTGAAGGTTTGCATTCAAATGGATGCCATTCAGCGAATTTTTGCTCAAAGGTCGTTTGGGAGGTACGTTGTATAGCTCTGAACATTCTCTGTCGATTGCAATACCAAGAAGTCCGAATAATGACTGCTTGCAGGCGTGACATGCAAAATAGTTCACTCTAGATGCACAAAAACTAGAAAAATACCAGAAATGTGGGCTATTTGGTCATTCCTCTGCCTCTTTTTTACTGGTTGAAGTATTCTGATCCCTCAGGCATACTAATTTCAAAATATACTACCTTTACTTGTTTCGGAACAAGCAAAAGGGTGGAACCTTCACTTGTTTTGGAATGGAGTATAGTCGCGGTGCCGTCGTAACTGGCGGGGGAGCAGCGGCGGCGCGCAGTGGCGTCTGCCCTTCCATCGCTGTGCAGCTCTCGTCCAAACCCTGGAGGAGCAGCAGATTTAGGCCACATTTAACTCGCCAGAATGAGCGGTGCCGTGCAGTGCAGTGCGTCCGCCGTGCTGCTTCGCTTTCAGATCTGGACTGTACGCCAACAGCACCGCGAGTGACAGCTTGGACAGAACGCCTCCACGCCGCGATGTACAGTGGTAACGCTCTATCTGCATCGACAGCATCGACGTCTGCTCCACCCATCACGAACACTAGAGTGGTGACTTAAAGCGTGGAGCGAACGCCGGTCTCGCTGTTCACTCGTTGTGACAGCGCACGAGAGACTTCGTCGAGCAGTAAAGCACAGCCGGCCGCAGCGACCTCGTCCGCTGTGTTCGCATCTGCATGTGCATGAGTAGCGTGGCGATGGCTGCTCAAGGCCGTTCTGCGCTGCAGTAACGCACTCAGCCGTACATCGCTGCTCGCCACAACGTCAGATTTCGCAGCGTTTGCGGCAGCAGTGCAAATACCCTCGTATACTTCATCTCACAGCAGTGACCAGCGCCGTCGATTCTCCATCGCCCGTATTGTCAACGCTCGCGCTGAGCGCCTGCAACTGTGCGACCACGTCCCGGCGCTCACATCGCGTAGCACAACGGCGTCCACTTGCGATACTACAGCTGTCGCAATACTGGAGCGTTCAAGCCGAGTCAATGCCGCAATACTCTTGAACATCCTGTCTATCGCACTTGTCATGTTCGCAATAGCCATCCCCCTTATGACGCGCTCGCCAACGACGTCGAGGCTGTCAAGTGCACCACAGTATGCGCGGCGTCCACGTTTTGTCATTCGCGGCGTCGACGCTGGCACCGAGCTCCAGCAGCATCGTCGTGGCCTTGGTATCGCCATCCCGAAACGCATGCGTTTCTCGGTTTTCAAAGTGCTGGTTCGGCTTCACTTGTCATGTATAGAGTGGAATGACGATGACCAGGTGCAGGCATCCGAGTTCGCCCTTGAGTGATTCACAACACGATTTCGTATCCAGCTGGGCCTGTTGTGGCGATGCAGGCACCCGATTTGCTGAGAGCACGGTCGACACGCGCCGACACGCGCGGTCAGTACCAGTAGCTCAGAGGTACGCGTGTGCACGGGCGATACGCCCGCCACACACGCTCGTAGCATCAGTATGCGCGCGTCAGGTGCAGCGACGTAGAAGCAGTAGGCAGCGAACTACAGCCGCAGCTACGAGCAGTTTGTACAATGCCAATGTATCTCACTCTCCAACTTCCTCTCACCTGCACACCAGGGCCCGTCATGGCGGTGCGCGTCACACGAGCCCCTCGCTTAGCGCTGCATTGGAATCCCCACGCATGTTGTAGCGCACAAACAGCGCGTTCGTCGTCACGGTCTCGCTCGCGCGCTTCCGCGTCTGGTGTCTCTTCACGCTCTGCAAAAAAATGTTTTTGGTAAGAGTGTACATTACAAGTAGGATGAGGCTGCTGAGGTGCTGCCCGCGCCAGCTAAATCTCATGCAGGAACGTCATCTTCTACCCTGGTCACCAGCAGCTGATCGCCCGGTGATTGTTCCACGTCCGTCACAGTCGTCACGTGCCGGTCTGGCCTCTTCGACGGACTGGAGTTGTGGGGATTGAAGCGGAGGTCCTATACCATGAGGGTGCAGGAGGTCTCCGCGGAGGTCGTTGTTGTGGTCGTCAGTGTCTTGCCTTGGGTTGCTTGTCGTACAGAAGTGGCCGCTGAACCGCTGTCTTCGCACCATGAACCTTCCTTTTTCAGTCCGCGTATACCGCGCCTCATTGAGCGCACCGCCGCGGCAAGGTCCATAGCGTTCCGATGCAGTCGTCCCCGTCTTCACGTAGTTGGCGAGCAGTGTGGTCGTTCAGGCGTCTCTCCGAGGGGTTTGCCGTCTAATCGTTGGGGGAGAACCTGTGCCTTGACGGGGAAGGATCACCCAAGTCGGTCTTGACTCGGACAAGCGCTTTAGCGCGAGGCGCACGCGTTCGTCGCGTTCGTAGGGCATGTCTTGAGTTGGATGGCCGCGAAGACGGGTGGTTTTGCGATTGAGAGCAGGTGCTGGAGCTCCCGCTGCAAGCGCTCTGCCGTGCACGTGTGCCTCACCGCCCTTCGTTGCTTATTGCTTACCTGCAGCAAGATACCCCCGCTCTCTGGGTCGACACGGCTCCGGACACGCACGTGGGCGACTTCTGTGCGCACGTCGCCGTCTCGAACGCTTGGAGGGTTGTTGGTGTTAGTGAGGTGTATTAGGCTACAGCTAGTGAGCCGAAATAACCATTCCTCCAGCTACTGTGCCTAGGCAGTGTTAACAGGAGGTCGTGCCAGAGGGTTCTACTGTGGTCTCACTCTGGTCCGTAGGCGTCGTGGGATTGTTAGGCGGTGTACCTCCAGTGTGCTCAATCCTGTCCGGGTCTGAGAGCCTGTGCTCTAGCCAGCGGTTGATGTCGTTGTGCATGCGGCTTTCGATCTCCACTGCTGCCTCTCGCTCGGACGGTGTAGTGTACTGTGTTGAGCGCCGCGTATCCATGACGGGGTTTGCTGCGCAGTTTGCCATCTTGTTGAACGCCCGGTAGTGGTGCGTCCAGCTCCGGACGTCCATCGTGTCCACCAGCCGGCGCACCGCTCGGTACAACATCGCCAGAGAGGCCTTCTTTGGCGTTCTGTGGAGCGCTTGCTGCGCTATAATCATGAGGCTGTCGCCCTCTACGTGGAGCGGGGTGCACGCGTGTCGATGTGCGTATCGGATGCCGTATAGCAGGCCTCAGTACTTGGTTTGATTGTTCGAACGCTTGGAGGGGGCGGCCTCTTCTCGGAGAAGAGGCCGCAACCTGTTGGTGCTGGAAGATCTTGAAGGAACTGGAGGGTCGCTTGTGCAGTTGGCGGCGAATTCGGAAGTCACTCCTCGCGCTGTGCAGCGGCAACTTCTCGGTGTTCAGTTCCCAATACTGGGGTGCTACAGAACCAGGCTCCTACACAGAGCCCACGCTCGAGACGTACCGAGTGACAATGCCGGTGTGCTTCTCCCCGCTCGTCTCGATGGCGCACGCTCTGGTCGCTGCCAGCCACGCATTTTACTTGCTGCATATGCTTCTCAGTACGCTCGCAACCCACCGATTCACGTTGGAAGATCGAGTTTTGGATGGCGAAACCTAGCAGCAGCCACGGCTCCCGGACCCGAAAGCTGCTGCTCCCTTCGACCACTGTCTTCATTGCGATCTGGACGACGATCTTTAGTCGACGCGCCGTCTTTGGTATCGAGAGCAAGCACTTTGACCTTCTCTTTGCCGTACGTGAGCTCTTGGAGGCGTCGTTCCAGTCCGTCCAAGCCAAGCGTACCATGCGTACGGGGCGTGCTCATCAACCGGCTCTTCGTGGCTGTGGCCGCTGTCAACTGCTGCTCCTCGCCGCTGGCGAGCGCAATGTACCCGGACGGCAAGCCCCGTGCGCGTTCGCTCTGCCTCGTCCTGGACATCACGCTCGATTACGTCTCGAGCGTCGGCGTCCCCAGTGCGCTGCTCGTACCATGCTGGGGGAATGTTCAGCGTCTTAGATGTGCAATGTGACTTCTCGCAGTAGTACGACGACTTCGGGCTCGTGAACACTATCAACGAGTGCAAGTCGGTGTTCGTGACATCGTAATGGGACTTCGTCACACGGGTCTCCCTCTCCATCAGCCTCGTGGTCTCACTGCAGAGCGCCAAGTCGATTCTGCGCGAGAAAACCAACCGCGTCAGCCCAGACAAGTCGACAGCAACGTGTGCCGTATCGTCGTTTGTCAACGAGTACGAGTCGGTCCCTCCACGCACCCACTCATGTCAGTGAAAATCAATTCCTCCAGTCATCGTGCAATTCGCCATGGGTGTGATTCGGACGCGCTCCCGTGTCTTCAGATCCGTGCTTCCCGAAAGAGAACCAGCTTCTCTATCGCCCATCCTATCGAAGAACGCGATACCAGTGGCTCGTGCAGTTGCGCCGACGCTGAGCAGAAGAATTGCGCGAGTGTCGCATGTGCTTTTCCCGATCTCGGGACTGCGTGCTAGGCTTGCACCTGCGTGGAGAGTTCCGACACACCCGGCCCGAATACACGCTGGACCACGGTGCGATCGTGGTTCATCATCAAGCTCCTAGTTGTGCTCGTCCCACGATCAACTGCCGCAAAATCGGCCTCGCGTGTTCGACAGACGAGATAAACATGCTCCTCCAGAACCTGCAGATGAGTTTTCCTTTTCTTCGTGGCCGTCAACATGTCGACGTTCCCGGGCGGACTGCTCTCAGACAACTTTCCCAGCCAGTTCCTCAACGTCGAGTTCGCAGGCACGAATCTCACAGCGCTGCCACCCTACCCCGATACTTAGTGGCGAGCTCCTGAGAAGTCGTCAGAGTATTTGAACAAGGCGACCTTGAGAGTGTTTCGCCAGTGGTAAAGCAGCTGAAGCCCAACTTTTTCTCGCTCGTAGGCAACCAGATCTCGGAGATCCCATCGTTCGTGTTCACGAACGACCAAGCGGCTACTGTTTGACTCAGCGGTACCCCGATTGAGGCGCTGCCTGAAGCGCTTACACCGTCCCATTCGATCGAAGTCGTTGGCTCGCCGACACTCGCATCAAGACGCTTTCAGTACGGATGGACGAGTTTTTAGTAAAGGAAGCGGTGGTCGTCGGTGGCGGCTCTCCATTATGCACTGAGCTACTATTCGCTGTTGGAGCGATCGGCAGCGAGCCTCGCGGCAAGGCGAGCAGGTTTCTCACCAACGTCAGTTCCGTCAGAGTGGTTGCTTTCGCGAGCGGCCGGATCGACTGTGGGCCTGTCTCCGGTGAGGTGATGACGTACTACCCGAACGACGTTGAAGCGAGTCTCAACCGGCAGTATCCATGATGCATGCAGCTTCGGAGACAGCCTCCGAGTTTGAGTTCTCGAGGAAAGCACCCTCGATGCTCTCTGTGGACTCGAATGGGATGAAAGGAGCACCCAAGTTTCACGCACCAAAGGAGACGTTCGTCTCCGTCAAGGTTGCTGCTATACAAGCTTGTCCGACCTACTGAGTACTAGCACTTGTACGGTCGGGTGGACGAAGCTATTCACTGAGCAGCGCACAATTCCGCTAGTCGTCAATAGATTGATTGAGTGCAGGTTGAAGTCGTTGGGCGCTCGTACTTCAAGAGTACGCCTTCGAACTTGAGTACTTGCCGGGCAGAGCAAACTCGGTGCCGGACGCGTTGTCTTGGGCACCTGTGGGCGTGCTCGTGGTTCGAGGTTCTCAGCAGTTGACGAACGCGACGATTCACGAGCACCAGCAGCGTAGTCAGCTGCGCGCGCAGGTGGCGCGCAAGGGGAAGGACGGTTCGATGAAGGACAAGATTGGCGACGGAGTACTGCATGTGCTGATCGACGGCACGTGGAAGGTGGTGCTGCCAGCGACTTTGTGGTCGCGTGTCTTCAGAGTGTCATGACAGCGTGTGGAGCGGACATCTGCGTGCTCCGCAGACGTTCGCGAAGGCGAGTCGATTCTACTGGTTGCCGGCGATGCGTACGACGGTGAAAGATTGGGTCAATGCGTGCCATGACTTTGGCAGTCGGAAGGTGCGCGCTCCACAAGTGGTGCCACCACTTCGGAGTCTCAGAGTTGGTGAAATAGGCTACCGGTGGCTGATCGACGTCGCAGGGCCTTTGCCAGTGACGCGACGCGGCAACCGCTACGTACTTGCGGCGATAGAGTACGTGAGTAAGTACGTTGTCGCCGTTCCTGTCGAGCGCCACACGGCAGCTGATGTCGCGCGGTTCTTGATCCATCGAGTGATCTTTGTGCACGGGCCTTTGAGGGAGCTGCTGACCGATGGAGCGTCGGAGAAGGTGGGCGGACTGGTCAAGACGGTCGTTGCGTTCCTACAAGCGGGGCGGACCAACCCGATGCCGTACCGACCGCAGCTTATGGGCCTCGTCGAAAGGTTTAACAGAATCTGGAAGGACATGGTCGCGATATACTGTTCGGAGCGACAGGATGACTGGGACGACTGGCTGCCATCGCTCGTGTATGCATATAACACGGCACGGCAGAGTTCGACACGAATGGTGCCGTACGAGCTGATGACTGGGAGACGAGCACTGCTTCCTAGCGACCTACTACGTCTTGAGTCGGTAAGAGAGGTCAGCAACTTGAGCGCCTGGCATTGGGACTTAGAGAGCAGTCTCCAGGCAGCAGGCGAAGCGGCGCGAGCTGATTTCACCAAAATGAAAGTCAGCACAAATGTCAGCACAAATAAATCCACCAAATTGAAAAGTGGTTTTATATGTGCTTTGACAGCACTGCTGTCTGCCCTTCAGACTTCAACCTGCACTCAATGCTGTCACAGCACATATAAATCCACTTTTCAATTTGGTGGATTTATTTGTGCTGACATTTGTGTTGACTTTCATTTTAGTGAAATCGAGTGAACAGAAACGGGACCGCGAACTTGTCCAGGTTGTCGGCTGACAAAGTTGCTGCGACCCGACTCGATGTCCAGTAGATCACCAACGTTGTCGGATTTGGCATTCAGCCAGTCGCCAACCAATCCATCGTCCCGCACCCGGTCCGTTCAACTTGAGCTGACGAACGTATCCGTGTAACCGCAGGCCATCCAGTCGCTTCGCGATCGCTGCATGTCCTCTTACTGGCGAAAACAACGAGACAGGCGTTATGCGCA
>JAASFJ010000735.1:0-16370 GCA_023333755.1 Globisporangium uncinulatum
TCAAGTTTGCGTCCGGAACGTCGTGTACCCAAGTGTACTCCGTTAGTGCATATTACATTTGCAAGTCAGTCGCTTGCTTAAGAGGCTGAATATATGATTCTTCTGCGATCACTTTTGTAAATTGGTTACTTCATGCCCGGCAAAGACGGGCACAACTACCTTGTTATCAATAATTCACTGAGGTATCGCCTCGTAATGATAACAGTAGGTGGCCTTTATGTAGGTTCAAGGCGCTCGCTTCGCACTTCTCGATTCTCGACTCGCCTCTATCTATGCACCGCTACATGTGAACCTTCCTTTTAGTGCACTGAAGATACAGAGAAACCCCGATCAAGGCACACCCCTCATCCAACGAATTTGAGAGGTTATCCAGTACCTAAAGGTTGTCGAGTGGACGAAATGAACCCTCAACTCCAATCAAATCAAAAACGGATACAGCTCCGCAAAACAAGTCGGCGTCGATCTGGCCTTTGGGCTGTCGAAATATGAGAAAACGAATGTCGTTGAGAGCCTGGAGTGCCGGCAGCAAGAGCGGCAGGAAGCCCAACGAGCACAGGAGCTGCGTGAGCGTGGCTGGGAATGGCCTCGGGTAGCTGTACTCGGCGCGCTTTGCCGCTTGCTGGCGCAGAAGCAGTTCGAGAAGCGCGTTGGAACAACGCACGGAGGGGCTCGCTACCGTAGCTGCTGCTGCTGGTGAGCGCGGCTTCCGTGCCGCGGGATCGACGTCATATGTGTGACTGTCGCGACGACCTGGCCGGGTGGTCGCACACCCACTCGGCGTGCGCTTTCGTGCTGTGCCTACGAGACCGGCCTCCAATGAGCTTGTAAAACGACGCATCCATGCTCATTTCCAGCGCCTTGAGCCAACCTTCAACGTTCCCGCGAACTTTGAGGTTCTTCCCGCGGCACGGCGCGTCGCTGTATGCTAGTCTTTGAATTCCGCGCCATTGGCCCATTCAAACGTCACATGTCACCCCTTTAAACCGTTCAGTCCTACTTGAACCGTTTCGACGGGAAATTAAATTATACCGGTGTGCCTCGATCGGGATTTCTCTGTACGCTAACTCATTCATGGGTGGGAGTGGCAACCTTCCTGCGCACATGCCTGCGGGACGATGGATCGATCGTCCGTGGACAATGAGTGAGCACCTTGATACATATTTCACCATTTCTTCGTTCGCCACGGGCAATGTCAACGGAGATGGCTGTCGATCTTCGCTCTATCTTTCTCGTTCTTTCGAGCTGAGTGCGGCGAATTGGCGCTCTTCTTCCTGCTATTGTTCATCATTCCTTCTCTTAGAGTTGTAACCAATTCTCGACCAGCTCGCCTTACCAAGCACTCGCACACCACTGCACACGAGGAATGGATTCTTTGTCGCCGCCGAATACAATACCGCGTTCGGTACCTTGAAAGTCGCGTGATGGCTGGGCGATGACCTGCATCTTACAACCGTTGAAGTTTCTTGTGATGCAATATCGCGCTTTTTGCCCGCTTCCCCTTGCTTGTCCGTGACGAGTTGCTAAGCTCGTGTTCTCTCGGCCCATTTTCATTGTGACACACGCGAGAGACGCCACCTCCTTGAGTCTACAGTACGTTGTCGCCTGACATGAGCAAGTGCGGAGTTCGATGTGAAGATCCGTCGGTCAAGCAAACTGCGACGCGAAGCAGTGCGTGAGCCAAATATCCTCAGGACTGATGATTTTTAGTCAAACTTACCGTCGAACCGACCGTGTTGCACGGATTGCACAGCTCACCAGCAACATGCTACAGTAATGACTGCACGAGGTATTCTCACAGTCGCGAGGCCGCAACTGTCCTCGCTCGCTCGCTCGCTTTTCATGCATGAACTCGAGCACCAAAATGTCTGAGCGCATGTTCGTACTGTATACTGTATCTTGGCGACAAGAGTCCAAGATCTGACTAAAAGAGCCAAGCCAAGAGCGCCACCACTGCGAGAGCGCGTGGAGCGCAAGGCCGGCGCAAATCAGCATGCGTACTTGCCATAGACTTGCTCCTTGCCTTTTATTTGTACGAGGCCGCGAAGGTGAGGTCGCGCATATCCGCGTGAGCGCAAATCAATCCTGTGCAGACACGGGGCCAACGGGGCGGCGTCGCACTCGGCCAAAAATTGCTTGCTTGCTGCTCGTTCCCTCCCTCCCTCCTTCCCTGAACCACCCAGCTTACTCGCTGTAAATCCTCTCGCGCCCGCACCATGCAACGTACACCATCTCGGTGCCGAGCCATTCGAACAGATTGGTTGCGTTGAGGCAAATGAAACGATCGCAACTGGTGTCCCTCGAGTCTCAAGTCTCAAAGCTCAAAGCTCTTCTTGGCTCCATGAAGCAGGACTCCTCTCTTCTTTCTGTTGATTCTCGTTGGATCTCAGACGACTCTACTTTGTCATCCGCATTGAGTTGAGGTTGTGGTTTGTTTGGGTCGAAAGATGTTCGTGGTGTCCTGCGATATGTATGCGTTCGATTGGCGAGGTGAGGGGATTCTGAGACCCGATGGCGAACCCGATGGCAAACCCTCCCTTGAGTGGTCCCATGGTACTCCACGTCTCTCATAATCATGTGAGGCGAGAGAGGGAGAGAATGCACCAGTGTTTAGTAAAGGCCAAAGAGACTGCGCCATCGCCAGCAGGCACCAGGCACCAGGCGCCAGTCACACGAGACACAGGAGCATAGAGAGCCGAGACAACGAGGCGAGAAAGAGCTGGGCCCATGGGGTGGACCTCGGTCGCCTCAGGAGGATGCGGCGTCTGCGCCACTCCGTTTTGTGCGGGCTCCGTCCGTTTGTACGTGGCGGCGTGACAACTCTACCCGCCTGCTCACCCGAGTTGGCTTGTCTTCGGCCACCGCCGTATCAGAGTGCGCAAGAGAACATCATTTCATTTGCAGTTGCGCGCGCACGTTCGCCTGCTTGCCGATCGCCACGACACCGCCGACACCCCTCCCTCCCTCGACTACCCGCTAGATACCACGCGCGGAGGCAGCACCAGAGCGCCGCAAGCGGTCCAACGCCTCGCTTTCTTTGCCTCACCAGCTCAGCTCAGCTCCCTCAATTGCCTCCGATTTCTCAATTCGGCAGCTCAAGTCGCTGTCACAGTTCACTCTGCAGGCTGCAAACAAACCAACACAACCAGCTCATCGCCGTCAAGAGCGCAAGCTCCAGTAGCCATCCCCTATCGGTCGTCGATCCAGAGCGACTGCGAACGACGCCAGATCTCCCAACACACGAGCGGGTCGTCGTCTCGTGCGGCCGGAGAGCGAGTGGCGTGGCGTGTGTGCGCGTTTGCGGCGAGTGGTATCTGCATCGTGTGATCGGCGACGAGACGCCATAGCGTAAGTGCCCAAGCAGACGCGCATCGCGGGGGTGCAGTAACTACGAGAAGAACACACTGGCGCACGACAGCGGCAACCCAGTGAGCTCAAGCTCGAAACCACGCGCACAACTGCACGAGCGTCATCCTCTCGCGCGTCCAAATCTCGCAGCTCGCATTGGGTCGCACCTACTTGGCACTCCTCCTGCAGACGTCCGGCGTATTTCTGCTTTTCGCTTCGGCTCGCGTGGTCCGCTACACCGACGAGTGCGCGCACACGCTCTCGAGCGCTCCTTCTTGTCTACTCCGCGCGTTCTTCGCTCAGACCCCAACCAGACCCACTTCGTTGCCAACAAGAGACGAATGACTGGGCGCGGACACCAATCGGGTGCGGCGCCACCATTTAGCCCCACCTCCAGCGAACGCTTCCGAAACCTCGGCAACTATGGCGGCGCTGACGTAGAGAGCGTTGACACTGACGGCGCTGCGTATGATTACTACCGGCATCACTACGACCGGGGATCCAGCCGCCTTGGTGAAGACGAACGGGAGGTCATGGCACGGCAACAGCAGTTACTGCATGGACAGCGAGCACTCAGTGGCGGTGGCGTTCCACGGCCGCGCCTAGAGACTCTACCTGCGAGAGAAGAGGACACAATGCGGCTCCGAAGTGTCCAACATGGATCGTCTGCTTACTGGCATCCTCCTCCTCCGACTTTGAGTGTCCACCCAAGTCAGTACGAACGAGACAGTCCAGCTCACGGGGGACCATTTTCGCGTGACAGCGGCCCACTCTACGGACAGCAGCAATTCTATGGTGCGTTTCCGCGAGTGCCGGCCTCCCAAGAGCCCCCTATCGCCGTGCTGCGCAGCCACAGTGGCAGTGCTTACAATCGTCAGGAGCCGCCGACCAGCGAGTTCGAGCACCGAAGACACGACGGTCGAGAACTCTCGTATTCTCGCCAGTACCACCAACAGCAGCAGCAGCAGTATGAGGCGCCGTCGCGGATTTTCACTGGGAAGCGCAAGGCAGGAGAACCAGCTGACCAGAGCCACGAGTTCGACAGCCACGCTTCGTTTCAGCCCGACGCTGTTCGTTACGCTCCCGGAAGTGCACCCAGCGGTACCGGACGCCGCCCACTTGCTGTCCACGCTGATTCGTCGTACTTCGCGCCCCACCTCGCGCCTCAAGTTGCGGTGCCAGCGCAAACGAGACAGCGGTACCCGCCGCTGCATGCGCAGGAGCACCGTGGCGACTACCAAAGTGATCCCCATCACCTCAGTCGGCGCTTTGGCGAGTTTCGCGGTTCTGATATCCCAGCTTTGAACCCATGGGCGTACCGTCATGACAGACACGGCAATGCGGATGCACAGGCAGCAGCCACTGCAGCTGCAGCTGTATCAGACAGACCGCCCTCGGGATATCAGCGCACACGCAGCCTTTCTCCCAAGTCGTCGAGCACTTCCTCTCCCCCTTCTCTTCCGTCTCCTCCCGCGCACTTCAGACGCACACTGGCTTCGGAGCAGACGACGCCGCCTCCGCCACCCCAGCGCCCGTCCACGCCGCCACCAGCGCTCCCTTCGCACGGCCGCGTGATCGCGAATGCGTCACGCAACATCTCGTTCGCTATGCTGCAGCCGCATTTCGAGCGTCCGCTGCAAGAGGCCGCGCTGCACTTTGGCGTTTGCACGACCCTGCTCAAGAAAATCTGTCGCAAGAACGGGATCAAGAACTGGCCCTACCGCCGCATCTGCGGGCTCCACAAGAGCATCGCGTCCATGGAGAAGCAGGTGCACTATTTCGACGGCGAACAGAAGCAGTCGTACGCTGAGCAGCTCCGCAAACTTCAGCTCGAGCTTGACGCGTACAAGCGGATCGGAAGCGCTCCTACTGAGGCATTCACGACCGAAGTAGAGGCGGAAGTGGGAGTGCGACACGGTGGACCGCCAACAACCGAGCCGCCGTCGGGACTGCAGCGGTCGTCGTTGCTGATTACGCAGCGCGACAATGTGGCAGAAGCAAAATCCGAGGGCATGGAGATTGAGACAAGCTACCGCGATAGTCGGATCGACGACGCGGAATGGCCCACGAACGCAACGGCGCTCTCTGGAGTCTCTACGCACGTGTCCATTTCATCCTACAGGTACGCGTCGGCGGCGTCGTCGGAGCCAAGTTATGCAGAAGACGACGTTGCGATGCGCGAGCGGAGCTACTACTTTGAGCCACACCAGGAGCTTACGGGGGAGAACCGAGTGATGGCGTCGACGGTAGATCTGGACTACGACGATGACAGCGAGCTCCAGCATCACAGCTACGGTCGCGACCATAGATACTCTTTGCCAGAGACCCAGCGGCAGTATACGCAGCACCACCAGCATCGTGAACACCAGCACCAGCAGGTTGCGCACGAGCACCAGCAGTCTCCATTCGAGCACCAGCGCCAGCAACTGTCAGCGCAACGCGTACTGCGAGAGCGACGAGGAGCAGCTCGGAGTTCTTCCACTCTGGCAAACCGGCCGACGTCATCGTCTCTGCTGCGGAGGCGCACGCTACCGTCGATCTCATTCATGCTGTACCGCGGAGATCGGGACGCCAACGAGAGCGCGGCAACATTGCCGCCAGCAAATCAGCCTAGTCGCCACCAGCACTTGTAGGCGCTGGAGAGAAGACTTTTAGCACACAGGAGCTGGAGGCATTGAGTGGGAGATGCATCCGTAGGTAGATGTTATAACGCTCCCAGAAATAAGTGCTCTATGGACACGCGCCTTTGGTTGGCTGACCAACACCATCGCCCCCGGCGCGGCCGGCGAAGCGATAACGATGTATCTACGACTGCGGCGACTACCACGACAGGGACAGTGTGTCCCTCCACCGCGAATGCCAGCTCTTGGCTCTGGGAGCAGTTTAACCTACCGTCCTGTGCCACAGTGATTGTGTGAATTCGTGCTTCGTTTGCTATCCCTTCACGAAGACAACGAAGACAAGAGATTGCAAACGAATCACGACCACTGTTGTGACCACGTCCCGGGAAGAGGTGCCAGTGGCACCATCGACAGAGTGGCAGTGCCACCCTGTCGATCATACAATATTCCGGATCTCATCGTCGTTGTCGCGCAGCGAATCGAGTTTGAAACTTCACGTGATTCGCAATATGACTGCATTGCAGCCTTGCGGCGGGCGGCCATCGTCAGGCCTCCGACGCGGACCGCCGCCTCTGGGGGCGTGCCGATGTCGATCACGATGAAGAGCGCAAGGATGTAAAGCTCTCCGTTCGTCCTCACGTATGGACGAGCGGTCGGAGACGAGCGAGAGGCGCGGGGCTTGTGCTTGGTCTTCGGCATATGGAAGAATATGCTAACAGTTCGGTCACGGTACTTTTCCTCGAATGGACCGATTTGACTTGAATTTGTATTAAATCCGGACACCTCGTATATTTCTCATTCGGTCACTGTATATTATACACTTTCTGATCTAGACATCTGAAAGTGTGATACATTACCTAGTAGCGAAGAAACCGAAGGAGCGTAGCCGAAGTCAGACATGGTGGGCTGCCAAGTGAGCGAAGCGAGCGGCGTCCATCATGATCTGCGTAGGCGGGCCCAGCGACTGAGGTTTCCTGAGCGGAGTACACAACACCGACCAGAACATCCATTCTTTTTTCTCTTGCACGAAGGCTTGGAGAGCCAAGAGTGCGAGCACTCACTATACTGACATCCGTATGACGAAATGTATAAACAGTATGAATTTTGTCGTTATTTTATCCGGACGTGACCAAATTGTATTCGGACAGAATACTGTGCCCGAACCGTTAGGATATGGGTGGTGGTGTTGTGGTGAAAGTTTAAGTGTGAGGCCTCGCCTCAATCTCCAAAGACCACACAACGAGAACTTCAATTTTAGAGTGATCAGATTTTGATCCAGAGTCTTTTCAATTCTCCAGAAAATACGTGAAGAAGGGCGATGCCTCGTAAAATGGGCGGAATGAACAAGGAGCCATTGGAAACATCCCCTTTATGAAAAGTACTTTGCTCTCGGTTCTATCGAATGAGGCCTCTCCACTTGCAGTAACCTGCTTGCCTCAATGTTCATGATCTGAGCGCTTTTCGAATTCGCATAGATGGCGAACATTGAGGCACGCAGGTTACTGTAAGTGGAGAGGCTTTATTCGATAAAACCGAGAGCAAATTATTCTTCATACAGAGGATGTTTCATACGCCTCAATGTTCACCAGATTCACTATCACGGGATACAGAATCAAAATTAGATGCAAGAGATTTATTAAAGTGAAAATCTTCGAATGTCACAAGTATCACAAATACCGTGATTCTAAAATTACCAGAAAGTCGGCGCAATTGAGCATTGTGAGCGCTGTATTGCAACATTGCAGCTTAGTTGAGATTGTAACAAGCCGATTGCAAAACCTCCTTGACATTTTTGTTGGTGTTTTTGAAAAAAATCTTATCAAATCTTACCAATCCCGTACTAGTATACTGCAAAACAAACAAACCTGTCTTGGGGAAACCACTGACAACTAATACAAAGCGAGAAAGTGCTCACGTCAAATGTATACATCTCTTTGTCAGATTGTCATTCCGCGACCTGTAGTAGCCATGCGCACCGAAAAGACGCTCCACCGGCGCGATCACGCGGCTTCCTCACCTTTGAGCAACATGACCAACTTCAGCTCCAGCGGAGACTGCATCCGAGCATCGCTCTTTGCAACATTCATAAGTTGAGATTGTGACAAGCCGATCGCCAAACATCCTTGACATTTTGTCGGTGGTTTTGAAAACTTCTCAAATACCAATCTTGAACTAGTATATTGCAATACTGGTAACAAGATTAGCCAAAAGTCAATATACATGGTCTTTACTAATTGGTCAGTTTTGGTAATCAAAACTCAAACAAAATTACTAATTCGTTACCAAACTAAGTTGATATTACCGTAAATTTTTTGGAGTATCCGTCATCGACTTGTATCCGACATACAAATTGTGAATGACTAGTAACAAATCGCAACAAATGATAATATTTTGTGACGCATCAGACCAACTTCATGGGTCATGCCCTCCTTACCTCCTAAGTTGCATCCGTGTGCGTCGCCAGCGGCGTGCCTAAGTCCTGTCGCACCATGAACGCCAGCACCATGTCGAGAGCGCCACTGACGCCAATCAACGTTTGATTTGCGGCCGCGACGCTACTCCTGCGCTCCTCACACACAAGCCATCAGACATTTCACTTGTGAAAATTGCCACCTACGCAAGCTGCTGCGCCGCTGAGAATATGGACTGCTGCATGCGTACGTAGAGGAAAGATCACTAAGGTAGCTTGGAGCCGCACATTGGTGTCGTGCAGACTCCTACAACAGCTACAGTAAGTGCTCTGCACCAGGGAAAGGAAACAATGCACTAAATTAATATTTCAATTCAAATATATATTGAAATCATTCATTTTTGGCAGAGCAATATTTTGCAAATTGTCGCTAACCATATTTTGATCAATCATGTTGTCGCAAACTCCACGCCACTTGATCACTTCTAGACCAGCGCCAGGCACACCATCTCTGCGAAATGCTCTTTACACAGCTTGAAGATGGAAAGCAACAATGTCAGCCATGCATGGTGCCGCTCCAAACAAATACAACAGGAGGTTCCGCCAACCTCGTCAACCACTTGAAGCGGAAGCATGCATATACAAACCTCGACAGGCTAGAGGACACTTACTAGACCTTGGTCGACTGAGTAGCGCAGGCCGTCAACCGCTGGGCAGTCTGGATCATTACGTTGTTCCGGTTTGCTTTTCGATGCTTGGGCCGCACTGCGCCGCTGCCATCGCTGTTCTGCCTGTTTAAGATCCACTACGTACTCCAACAACGCATTTACTCACGCTCTCGCCATTCATCGACGACGACGCTTCAAGCGCAGCTCTTCCTGGAGCACAACCGCAGCTTGTGGGACGCTGGACTGGTCGCAGTGGTCATGAAGGTACGAGCTCGATCATCGAAAAATTTAAATTGAAATGATTGAATATTTGCCAATAATTTATTTGTTCGGCTGGATGCCAAAAAAATAAATATAAATATAAATTTTACATTCCCTGCTCTGCACCTTCCAGTGATGTTTTACATGGCCGCTATCAAATGAAGGACTCATTGCGAGGCCGCGAGCGCGCGGGTGAAAACTCGCCAAGCTAGCGTGTTTGAACTTATCTTCCCGGAAAGCACGGTCATCTCGGTCTCATGCTCCTTTACATCATCCAACTTGTTGCGCAACAGCGTATTAGCCTGCCTCTTAGTTGTTCAGCTTGCATCCACGATAATGAGCTTGAGTAATAATACACATTATCCTGGACATATTTTGCCATTGTGTGAACATGGCTGTCGGATACTACAAATGTTTTACAGTACTAAGTAATGTCTGAACATTTGAAAAAGTACTAAAGAGTCAATAACCAATTATTTTTTCTTACTACTCTATTGCTTGTCCTCGTTTTTAGCTTAATAAAAGGCTCTCCCTGCACTCACCGATTCTGGTTGTATATATGTCCATTGTGTGAATATATTTTATACACATCCAGTTCGCACAAGTCTTGTGATGGTATACAATACCAAAATAGGGGAAGGGTTACACCATGTGGCGAAAGAAAATAAATAACGCGTTGCAGCGCTTCACCTTCGGCTTGCTCGTCTGCCCAGGTCGATGCACTCCGCTTCGCTCCGTGCATCTCCGCGCCAGGACAGGTGCCTCTTGGGGTGTACGCTATGTATTCGCACGATATCGCAGCCATTTGACGAGACCTTTTTCGTCTTCTCTGAATCGATTTCCCGCCAAGAGTGGTACCTGTGATCGATGTTTTTTTCATCCGGCCAGAATCAGTGAGTGCAGACACTTCCAACTAAAAATCCATTTGGAGAAGAATTTCAAAATAGATCTAAGTGATCTATTTTGAACTCCTTCTCCGATATATTATATCGTGTCACCAGTCAAATTTGACTCATCATATGAGTTTATGTTTGACTTCGTGGTTGGTTGTGTGAGAGATGAAAAGCTCATGTACGATGCAAACTGTTCATGATGGAGGAATGTCATTATGTCATCTGCCTCAAAGCAATCAAGAACATCAACAAGGCAACAATGGACTACAATAACTCGGCTCTTTCCAGACAGGACTTTCAGATCTGCAAACTTCCGGCAGATAGAGGTGGTATGCACGGACAACCTTGAATGCCTGTATCTGGTTTGGTTATTTATGGTTCGTGGCACCGATACTGTCAAGACCACGACAGCGAACTGCGCACACGGTCAAGTTTTCGCATGGAAAGAGGCGGGGCAGTAGTGCTCACGGAATCGTGTGCGAGGCATTCTTCTTGCTCCTGTCGCGGAGACATGCTTCAAGTCGCCAAAGTCGACGTTTGATCCAGCCAGATCGTGAAGAAATCGAGAGTCTACCATCGATATACTACAAGTCAGCACCAAGCGTCTAGAGCAAAGGATAGCGTGTCTGATCGTCTCGCGCGAGAACGGACGCGGTAGCAATTAGTTCCTGCACGACTGACCGGCCAACATGACCGACGCCAACCCAGGTACAGCGACAATGTTCGAGACACGAGACGGCTAATTCCATTGGTGTCTTCTCGCCCACGGTGTCTTCGAAGAGGCATTCCAGTTCATGATACCAGAACTCGCCCTCGAAGCATGCCACTTAAACTGCAAGGATGGTGGAAATTTGTATGTCGCGTCAGTCATGACCGGCAACATCGACATCATGATTGGTGGGTTGCTATTATCAACAACGTTGAGAGAGAGATCGAGGACGACTGGCCGCCTTGGTGGAAACGGTGCCGTCTTTGATCCTGTCAAGGATTCGCGTCTTTGTCAGCGATAGTGGCAAAGGCCTCCTCCCAGCTGTTGCAGATAAGCTCCCAAACGCAGCCAATTCGTTCTGCTATGATCACATCAAACGCAACGAAGCAGTCCGCTTCTACACAGGCCAAGACGGCATGGTACACAAGATTGCGCTTTCAGTTCGCTGCAACACAACGCCAAACAGCTGTTTGCGCACCTCGATCACGTTCATTCCGTGATTGCTAACTATCTCAGCGGCATCGACAAAAGCAGTTGGATCTCAGCGTATTTTCAGTAAACCGCTTCAGTCTGGTGACATCCAACGCTGCCGAGTCGATGAACAGCTTCATCAATGCGGAGTGACTGTCCGCACATCTTGCGTTGATGGTCCGGGTTACGAGGAAAACCAACATCGACTTGCTCGACCCTCCGACATGTACAGGAATCTACCGCCAAATTGCAATGGCCAAAGTTGTCGAAGACACTTCTTCGTATGCTGGACAGCGCTCACCACTGTGAAATCCTTAACGACGGTGCAAAGTCGAGAGTATGCGGACTAACGAATCTCAGGTCATCAATATCGACAAGCGGACGTGCAGTTGCCTTACGTGAATGGAGAGGCAATACCCATGCATCCACGCGTACGCCGGAGTCCTTGCGCGCAGGCTTGACGTTTAGAACTTTCCGCGCCCGGCGTATCAGTCTGAGTCGTGCTATGCTACTGTTAAGACCCCAATCGTGCCTGGGGGCGCGAGGTCCTGCGTCAGTAACAGAACGACCAACCTACCGGCACGGAGGAAGTGTGTCTCTCAACAGAAGGGAATTCCCAGCACAAGTGAAAAAGACGGCGAACGCCACCGGTGTGTGATATACCACTCTATCTGCGGCGCACAGGGCCACAACGAGCGGACGTGCACTCAAGAATGTCAGCTCATGTTGGACTAGTCGCTAGAGGTGCACAGTGGGAACATGTCGAGGGCATGTGGATGCTGTCGAATTCGTTGGACTTGGAGAGATGAGTTGCATATTGAACTCTATCTTTGCATGAATACACCCTGGATGAACTGGACTTCTTTCGCACCCATGGATCTCCCTTGCCACCGTTTTTCGACATCGCGTGGCATCGAGGTGCTCCTGGATTATACTGAATTCACTAAGGTTTCGAGCCATCATTATCTCCATGCAATAATTCTGGCTGGTGTCGTCCTTTACATTTTAGTACCTGAACAACAAGGCGGGAACAGTGGCGATCAGCGGGTGATTTTAGAGGTGAATGAGAGCGAGCCAATGCATTGAGAGGCTATGTTGCAGAAAAATTTGGTAGTTGTCAGTCCAGCGGAATGTGAGCGTGTAGCTGAAGGAATGGGGAATATTTTCTGCCGATCAGTCATCATAAAAGCGCTTTTCAGCGATTAATTGGATAAAAATAAACGACTTGCACCAATCATTTAAACACGGAGGAAATAAGAATTCTATTTTGAACACCTTCTCCAAATGCATTTTAGTAAGCTAAAAACGATGGCGAGTAATTGATTAGCACATATAAATTTGTTTAGTGAATGTTTAGTACTTTCCAAATGTTCAGTAATCAATTAGTAATTACCTCTGTATTATCCAAAATGTATTCCAACAACAATAGGAAATGGTTCGAAAAGGCTGGCAAATATTCCGAACTCATGTTTCTTCGCAACCATTTTTCACAAATTTGGTGTGATCTCGATCACAGGGCTAAGGCTGGAGAGAGTGACCTCAAAACTGACTGTAGCTAAGTGAAAAGCAAGTACAAAAAGGCGAGAGGGTCAGTGGTTGAATTTGCAGTTTAGCGGATGCAACACCTGCCAGCCGTTCGACGATTGCACCGCTGTCGCGCACACAAGCATGCGCCAGCGCAGCACTGCCGCCCTCGAGCGAGAGGCGAAGTCCCCAGACAACCGAGGCCACTATCGCGGCCGCTACGAACCAGACGTGGCACAGTTCCAGTAGGTGGTGTGATAAGCACTGCTCGAGTGACCTCTCTCTTACGCGTGCTGCTTGTTTTTGGCCAGGGATGTGTGGGTCAGGCAGCGGGGAAAAGTGCAGATGACAAAGCGAGCACCTGCTTGAGACGTGTCAGCTCTCGGCACGCGGTGGCGCTATGTGCGGCCAAGCACAAGTGCAAACGTTTCGAAGGTTTCTACGACTTTGTCGGTGAGTACACCTTGCTGGCGTGCAACGCGTCAATGCAGCAGCGCGCTCGACAATTAACAATTTCCGAACGCGATCGAGCCGACGCCCGACAGCACTTACATGTCCTAGTCGTTTGTATCGGTAGCAAGCGAGCCTTCATATCGTTCACGTCGACGTCGCAATCGTCGTCGCAATGGCCCGCTTCAGATCCCAGCCGTGGTTGCAGGCAGATGAATCGGCAGCTTCAGCAGCGTCCTAGTCGTCTCTATGCGCAGACTCAGCGGTGACTAAGTCGTCCCTGCAGACAGCAACACCGGTACTCCAGCGATATGATGATGCCCTGGCCCCTACCGTTGCGGTGTCTCGTCGGGAATCGCCTGACTGCAACGCGCTCAAGCCGACAGTGAGATTAATGCCCAAGTCGAGAGAGAACCAGACCCAATGCCCAACACCGGTGCATGTCGAAGCGAGATCGTCGTGTGCCCGAGAGACGGTGCTGTGAGACACGATTCCTTTGAGCACGAGAACGACGAAGAGAAGTAGAAAGAGGAGGCGGAGGGGGACAGGGGAGGAGCCATTCATCATTGTATGGGAGTGAGATTGAACCAAAGCCGCTCACACTCGTGCTCGACAGCTTCGGCGCGGATGACTCTCCGCCCCGGCAAGCAGAGCTCTACACAAAGGACGTAAACGCCGTCGACACTGGTGAAGGCATGTCATCATATTACTCCGCGCACAGCAACGGCGAGTACCCCGATGTGCTCAGCGACGGCGACTATTCGAGCGCCCGAACGAGCTTATTAATCTCGCGATTTCGCGAGGAGCTGTACGACATGTGTTTTCTCGCCGACGACAACGACAGGGGAGGCAGCAGAGCTCGTCTCCACACCGCCCAAGGACGTTTGGGACTCTTGACAATGAGAATGGAATCGGTGAATGAATTTCGACTCACCGGATGACCCGACAGAGCCGATCCCCCATACGGAGACGGCGCCACGACTGCACCGAAGACACCGGGCCCCGCGCGAAGAAGGGTTCCACCCAGCAAGAGCGTCTACTTGATAGAATAGGAACTGGTGTACAGACGCCTGCTCCAGCTGGCCAACTTTGACGAGGACGGGGCGGCCGCGGACCGGCGAAAGTGGCATGCGTGTAGCGAAGTAAATGAGTGCACCATTCTCGACTGGCGTCACCGCTCAATCAAAGGAGGCATCGCCGTCCCTGTCGTAAACCTCGCTCGCCTCCTGACCGTGCAGGCTGGGACGGCGAATCCTGACGCTTTCCTCCAGAACGCATTTTATGCGCTACCACATCCGGAGCTGGCTGCGCAGTAGATTGGAGTCTCACTCCTTCTGGGATGGGGGTCCACTGGGCAGCTCAGTCCATGTGCGACTACCTGCGCCGGCTCATGACAACAGAGACGACATCCCCTCACCCAAAGCTCTTCAGCGTGTCTTGGGCGTTGGCGATCTAGGCGGCACCACCCGCATCGGTGAAACGGGGCGTATGCGCTTCGTCGGACAGGTGGGCTCGTATTCAACGCTAAGCGGGAGAAGAGCAAATACCACGCGTCCCGGAGATATCTTCGAACTCGAATGGCGGCTGCCCAACATGCTCCTGTACATTTCGCTCGGCTGTCGACCAGTAGCGCCTGACGCGCCATCGGCTCTCGGCACGCACGAATGGAGAACGCTGGTGCGGTACGAGAATGTCGTCACTCTCATTGCGAAGAGCGAACGGGTAGAAGCGGCGGCGCGCGGTATTTTGACTGGGAACGATTGGAGCGCTCTCTACGTGTCGGGGCTACACCAAGCCGATCTGGCGATGCTGTGGCCGACACAGGAGTCGAGTGACTCCAATGTTAATGATCAATACTACGGCCACCGCTAAGGTGCTCTGGCCGGGGGTTGGCGATCCAACCGGCGGCGGCCACTCTCACCACTACATGCAGCATCGGCTAGCGATTTCCACAAACGACATGGCACGAGACCAAGAGCCCTCTCCACCTGACACGGCTGAACCCGCGATCGAGCGTCTCGAGCCGCGCCGGATTGCCTCCTGTTTGCCCCTGTATCAGCGGCTATTCACCGTACGCGAGTGGAGGACGGGTTTGACGTTATTCGGGCCGCCCGCCGTTCACGCGCATTACAGGCGAGGCACCAGCGAGCTGCCAAGGACGACGCGACGATCGGTTTCCTTACCCAGAATGTCGGGTCTCCCGCACAACCAACCACGCTCAGCGGAGTGGCTCAGCAACTTCCGTTAGCGTTGCGCCAGCGGCTCGCATGATCTCGTCCTGCTCCAGGAGACACACGCAACACCGGAGGAGGGCGACCGACAGGACCGCCTTCACTGCCGAGTGTGGGGGTGTTTGGATCACCAACGGCTTGGGAAAACGGTGTCGCTGTGGGCTGGCCTGAACGAACGGTATGACGGAGTAGCGATCCTTCTCAATCCCTACTCGAGCGTCAACAGCCTCACTCCGTACCTGCCCAAGCTATGGACCGGGCACTGGACAGCAGCAACCGCGTGAGTACATGGAACAACGATTCTTGTCGCCAAAGAGTACGCCCCAAATAAACCTTGGTAGCAACAGCAGCTGTTCGAGCGGCTCCACGAGATTCTGTCGGGGTACGACGGGCCGATCATCAGCGAAGGCGGCTTCAACTACTGCCTGCATGCAATGGGACTCAGGTCAGTCCTGCTCACGCAAAGCGAAGAGCTAGACAGCACTGATCCCGAGGCTTGAGGAAGCGTTGACGAGGCAAAGAGTCTCACGAGAGTGTGAGCCGATTGCTGATCCTGGCGAGTCATGGGCCGAGAGGCTTGGAGAGAGGAGTGGAGGCGACTTGAGTGGTAGAATGTAAATTTGCAACTGATTAGAAATGCAGTCCTGGTTCCTGCTGCTGCCAACTGCCTCTTGTTGTGGTGCCCTGAAAGCACCCCAAAGGCTCCTATAGATTTTATGGAATAAAACCTCAACGTAAGTCAAAATCTACATATAAACCTTGGGAGCGCTGAGGTTCAACCCATTGA
>JAASFJ010000736.1:0-16365 GCA_023333755.1 Globisporangium uncinulatum
CGAACGGAGTTCCCCTTCGCTCTCATCGTGTTTGAAGGCGCGAGGTGGTCGATGCTCACGGTCGTTCGGAGCGTGTCGGAGAGTAGGCAAATATGCGAATGATGTGCTGTTGTGCTGGACTTTGTATGCGCGAGCGCATATCTCGTGATCCGCTCCGAAGTGATGCGTCGGAGAGGAGAGATCTCCTCGGCGGCGCCATACTGCTGCGGTGTGCGTTCTGATTGGACAAAAGTACGCACACGCGCGCGGAAACATCAAACATGTGATTTGATTGGCCAAAAAGGCACATAAAAAAGTTAAGTGTCGTCGGAGAGTTGATGAAATTCAACCATACCCTGACTATTCGGACACGGTACTTCCTCGGACGGCGATTCAGACACATCCGGATATATCCGGACGCATTATATACAGATATTTAGTATACTGTACGGATTCTGTTGTTAGTTTCTTACGCTCCCGGCCCTATCGCGCCTTCGCCCTCGGGCAACAGAAAAATCATGTACTGGAGGGTGTTGCGTACTCCGTTCAGTAAACCTCGGTCGCTGGCCCGCTCCGCAGATACTGCTTTGGCTACCCTCCTTCGGTTTATTCACTACTATTTTATCCGTCCATCTTTGTATACATAAATAGCTATACGTAAACAGTACTCTGTCCGAATAGCAGACTATACCCTAAACCGGATAGTTAACAAATGTCAAGTATAAATCTGATCTTCTCAGAAGTTCTCAGTGTCCGAATTTGCGCGGTTTTTGCCCGCTCCTCGAAGGCTTTGAGAACCCAGTCTTTGCTCAATCGCATGGCTGAGATGTATAGCAGTGTACAAAGCTTGAACGCACAAAATATCAAGCACTCACTTCGTCGCTTGGTCGCTCCAGCTCGCAGCTCCTGTGTCGTGTCGCGGCGTAAACGCCGCGATTCCCAGCCTCACGCGCACTGCTCAGTGTGAAATGGGTGGTGCTGTGCTTCGTATTTCAAAGCGCCTGCAGACATGCTTGGAGCCGTCGCCACGTGTGTGTAGTATGTTACACAGTCCTCCGACTGAAGTGAACTCAGCGACGTGAAGATCACCACTCTGCTCGCTTGTTCTCGCGAATCGTAGAGCTTCTGGGCGTTGATGTTATCAAACGCGCTGTAGATAGACTCCCTCCCATCGAGTCAAACAATCCGTGGAGCTGAAATTGAGGTTGTTCACAACAACGACACACCAAGCCAAAAGCATGCCGCCCCCACCCCCGAGCCAGTGAGAGACAACCATCCAGCCGCTCCGTGGTCCTTTGTTCTGCGGAATGCTGCCACCGCCGCGGGCTCTGTCAACACTCAGCGAGTTCTTCTGCAGTGGTGGTGGCGGCGACAGCTTGAGTCAACCACCAACGGTCGTACCGGTAACGACACCACTGTTACCGCTCCAAATACAGCTACCAGTGTCGACGCCGGTTTTACCGGTCTAGTTTCCGGTTACCTACCCTACTTTTTTACCAGTGCTTTCTACGATTCATTCGCCACATTCTACACCATCTGTACAAGTTCCTGTTTTTGCACCAGATCCTCCCTCGATGCCGACCCCTCCATCAACACTTTTACACCACGGGCATATTGCAGGCGACCACCCGACATCATCTCCATCGCCACGTTCTTCGTACGGGCGAGGGAAATGCGTGTGGCTACGGTTGCCAAGCTTCTCAGAGCTCCGACCTCGACCTTACGTAAAGGCATTTCTCACTACCAAGCTGAGGTTGGTCCCGCGGGCGACGACTCGTGGCGAGCCACGGTCGACCGTGCGTTGCTCGAGCCTGTTACAAAGGTGCTAATAGGTTTGATATGTGTATGCATTTGTGGACGAGTGACACATTTACAGATTTGGTCTTCTCTTGTGAGTGAACATCTACACTACCCGACAAAAGTTTACGGACAGATTTGATAACGTTTGGAGAATAGACTTACTTTTTCAAAGGTGTGTCTTCAACCGGCCTTTTCTTACGTCCGAAAGATCACAATGAGAGCTTGGTGCCTGTGTATACTTTCGATATGTGTACAAAATTTGTCTAATTTTCACTTCGTCGTTCTGAGGCGTGGAGCGGTCAATTTGAGCTCCAATTTCCCCACTAGAAAGCTGTCACCGTGCTCTATCAGATGTAAGAACAACTCGTTTGGGAACACACTTTTGAAAAAGTGAGTCTATTTTCCAAATGTTTTTGGAGCTGTCCGTAAACATTTGTTACAGAGATTGATGATTGAAACCAGCAATCTCTGTAAGAAGGGACCCATTTTGGGGGCCATTTTTAGTGTACTAGAACGTTACTGGTCTGTTATAGCATCGACGCAGAAAATGACCACCCCAAAGATCATGCAAAAGTGAGATGTACACACGAGCATTTGTTGATTGGAGCGTGTGCGAATCCATTGGGGCAGATTCAAAAGGCTGGCTTTTACTTGAAAAATACGATCTATATTATGCGATATTTAAGATCATAACCATAGTGATGAAATTGGCTTAGATAACGTATCTATAAATAGTTCCATGTCAGAAATCTTTATCTGTCTGGGAGCCACAAAAAAAACACTCACTGCAAAAAAACCATTTTGATGGTGCTTGATATCTCAGCAACTAAGACGAGCTAGCTAATGGCACTTTGGTGAGCTTCATCGAACATAGGGATGAACATGCCCTGCAAGTTTGAGCCCAATCGACAGAGGGTCAGTGAAGTTAGCATTTTCGACCGCATACTCGAAGGTTCACTTCTTCGAGCATCCCCACCCAAATTGGTCACGCCAAACACTCGTTTTTGCGTGAAATGTGCAGCTCCTGGAAATGTATGTACAATTTACAATGAAGATTCCGAACCGATCTCACCAAAAGCAACCAAAGTACAGTACATGAACCCCGCACATCCAACGCGTGGTTGCGCTGCACCTTGCATGTGGGGATGTCAAAAACGTTAAGCTGACGAGCCTTCTGAAAGTGAGCCTCTCCTAGAGGGTGCTGCTCTTCTGGTTGGACTTGGCGTCGTTGCCACATGTAACGGGGTACACTCGCCGAGGTTACCTGCCGTAACCCGGCTCAGCGGGACAACAGTCCGCGCAATTGCTTTGAAGCCAGCCTCGTCGGCTGTGCTTCCCATTGGCTATTATTCAGGAATTTAGACCAATCAGTTCATTGGGCTCACAGAGCCAACCAACAGTTTAGGCGACTTAGATTTAGTATTAGCATACAAAATCCTAAGGTTCACACCGATCGGGTAGAACCGCACTGAACCTCATAAATATCACTCTCAATTTGGAGCCTAAACGCCCAAGTCTTCCCTCGTCTGTCTCGCCCGACTGGAATCCTTGTGGAAGGTGCTCTCGCACGCTTCCTCTCTATCTGTGCTGCGTAACTCGGGAACGCCCGGTTACAGCACATGTACTGTACAAAGTACGAGTGCTATCTCTGCTTCGTACATCCGTTGATGTGAAGTTGCTTTTGCTTCACTTTGGATTCCTTTTCTCTATTGTGGACGCTAACAATCGACTTTACACAAAAACAGAGATGTTTTCATCACACCGCATTTTGCGGAGACATGCTATATCTGCCCACGTTTGGCGTGATGATTTGCACATTTTAGAATTAGCGTGATTGGTGTGGAGAATAGACTTCCACGCCAAATTTTAATTTCCGGCAAAGCTGTTTGGTGTGGAGTTTAGCGAGATCGGAGGGGATGCCCTAGTAGACATTGATGGTTAAACTTCAAGAATCTCTCAATCTAACCGAGCCAGCTTTCGTTACCTCGATCATGCCATACAGCAAAAGAGGACCGAAATGCCCAGACAGATCGGAACGCCCATGTATCTTTTTGGTCAGATCATTTTTGTATCGACGGGGTTTGTCAAAAATTAAAATTTGAATGGATGAGATTACATTACGGGCTCGATTCCAACTACCAACTACCACAAAATTCAATATCCTGCAGAAAGAGATCTGTGATGATCGAACTTAAGCGAGTCGTTTGGTCACAGTGGCACAAAGCGAAATGTTAACATGGTCGGCCAACGCGTGCATCCAACAGTCAATATCGCAGTGTTTGAATGACATCTCAGAAACTCGCGATATGAAGGAATAATGCAGCTAACGATGACACGCCGCCGCACGCCGCTGCGCAATACTTGTGATGGCTAAAAGCGCGCCCGAGTACAAGCTCATTTTGCCAAGAAGCCGCTCGTTTCGTTATGCAGTATTGTTGCCAGAAGGTTAATTTGCATATCTCACTGCGTGGTACTCAAAGTAAATAATTTGCTCAAGAAGCCTTGGAGCGCAATGGCACCCAAGACATTGATGTTGTGCTGCGCCGTGCAAGTATTTTGGGGGTGATATGTACAGCTCCTTGTGGGTGTGGAGACATTTCGCATTTGCACTCCATTGATCCATTCTCGCACGTGAGAGTCTCACTGTAAAAAAATATTATTACAGACATCTCCCTCAATAACTTACATCATTTTAGCATAAGTAAATATCAATTTATGCAGTACCCAAAATCATGGTAGAGTTCAAAGATAAGAGGTTCCTATAAGCTCAAATTCAATCCAAGGGCCTTCGTAGATATCTATCCCCAAGGACACAGAGCATCTGGCATGCACGACTCATGCATGAACGAACAGAGGAGATCATGGAGAGCAAACCTATCGGTTTGGATTTGGTTGATGGTTGCCTTATCAACAGCGAAGGTACTCGCAACTTGCTGAAGTTTTCGACCAACTCGAGCATCTCGTCTTCGAGTATTTGAGTGTGCTGCCAGCACCTCGTGATTGTTTCGCTTAAACCCAACCCATGCCTCTTCAGCTCGCCGTATTGCTGTTAGTACATCAACGTTGAATATCACGTCGTCATTTTTCTCACCAATCTCGTCCTTGTGCGAAATCAACCCGTCGAAGAGGTCAACCACTCGCATCTTTCGAATACACGCCTTGAACGCTGTAATGATGCTGGCGTCTTGAGGCTGCAGGAACGACGTCGTGTTGGGTGGTAGCATCTGTAGCGTCACGTTGGACAAGTCTGCGTTGGACTCGTGAGACGAGACGATGTCGACGAGAAGGAGCACCCGCCCCTTCTCCAACAGCATATGGGAGTCGAACTCGGTCAACCAATGCTCAAACGGCTGTGAAATCATCCAGCTCTTGGCCGTGCGCTCGTAGTTGACTCCAGGCTCCGACACCAGCTCCCTGATAAGCACCGTGGCTTCAGCGCAGCGCCAACAAAGAGCGCATGAATCTCCGTGGTGCCATCCGCGTTGCTGCGGACGGCCACAGTTAGCACCTTCTTGATCTGCTTCCTGCCGGCGATTCTCTCCGTCGGCATGGTCTTCGGCGGGTTTGAGCAAAAGAAGAACGCAGTCTCGTTCATGATGAATACATCTCGTCTTTCATACCCTCGCGTCACGTCCTGAAGCCGTCTTCTTCCTTACTCAACCACAGTCGAGCTCGCTGACGCCGCCTCGCCGTGCGCTCGCTTTGCGCTGAGGTCGTGCCTCTTCTGGAACCCGGACACCCAGCCTTGCGAGAACACCAACACATCTAGGTCCGCCGGTTGATGTGGGTCAACCTCAAACTGAATTGAGGCACGCAGATTCTTGGCCTTCGCGACCACCGTCGCCCTAGTGATGACAGGGAGCTTGTGTTGCTCACACCGCCGAATCCAGATGATGAGCTTGGCTTCGAGATCAGGGGAGGCGACGTGGCGTCGTGTCTTTTGCTTGGGGCGAAGGGGGTACAGCTGTGGGCTTCGTCGCGATGAGAATGCGGGACAGCGTTGCTCGACACGGTACAGTTGGTAGCTGAAATATTTTTGTTGCCCATTGCGCGAGTTCATGTTGCCTAAGCTGCGGGTTGGCCAAGCTGTACAGACGTAGCACGAGCTTAACAGCCGCTGTTATGCGTGCTCGTGCTCGTGCTCGTGGCGTCATCGCCATGCGTTGCTTTTTGCTTTCTGACTTTGAAAATGCGCACGGAAATAAAACTGTATATGTTTATAATTTAATGTGAAAGAGTATTGATTATGACTGTTTAACCCACCATTCCCGCACACAATTTGTACATAAAAATCCACATGCTCACTCTGTGAACATGTAAAGAATATCAAAATTTGTATAGGTCTGCCTTATGTGGGACTTTTCCTGATTGGAGCTGTTTCACTACGGAAATTCAAAGATTGATACGTCAACATGAAAAAGTTTTTTGGGCGTTTCGATTCTGCATGTCAGCACCACCAACAAGTTGCCATGGCCCTTTTACTGGAGGCCCCACTGTTGAACGTCTTCTTTGCACAATGGCGCCAGAAAAGCATGCAAAGACAATTCATTTAGCATGTGTCACACTCAAAATCGCGCACACTAATCCTCCTTCTCCTCTTCTTCGAGCTCCTCGTCGTCCTTATCAAGTCCCTTCCAGCGAGTCAACATGTTCGCTGTGTGAACATACAATTGACACTACAGTCAGTATCTTCATTCTGATCGACAAACACGCATACAATGGAGCCGGTGAAGTTCGCAGTGGTACGTCGACGAGTTGATCTTGGAGGGTCATGTACAACTTGTCGCGCGGCGACGAGCTCGACATCCATCGCAGTTCTCTTTGGTTCATCGGCGTGCAAGGTGCCGTGCTTGGAGTCGCTCCTGCCGTCCTGCTCGGCATCATGCTTCATGTCGTACGCGCCACCAGGTCCGCACCACTCGTCAAAACTGCCGTTTTGCGTCATGCCTTTCGACTCGCCAGGGCATGTCTGCCGACGTTCTTTTCTTTAGCTATTGACAAACCGCCACCAGTGCACCATATAGCAATCACGTAGACGAAATGGTCACCGCCGCCAGCGAAGCTGTGTCGTCACAAGCGCTTCGACAGCCACCACCACGCAAGCGAAAACGAAGCTCTGACCTCATCATGGAGGGGATGACATTCTTAGCGGCGGGTTTCCGGCATAGCAGCTGCGTACCCCGTCAGTAGCAGTGGAATTTCCACGAACCAAAGTGATGCCGTTTTGACAGGTCAGAATGCTTGCGAAGATGATGAAAGCGCAGACAGAAACGATTCAAAATCCAACAACAGCTGTGAACAAGCTGGTGGCGCTACTCGAAAGCCGCTTGAGCTAGCCGAAAAAATAGCCAGTATCTCTCTTTGCTTTCGCTATGGCGCGGGTGTTGCGGTTTGATCGTAGCTAACTTGATCTTCCTCACTATGGCCCTAGCGCGGTGAGGCTGCTGTACTGTACAAGTCGTCATTGAACTGCTGAAAAAGGTTGTGAAGCACGAGCGTCGACACCACCACCCCGACTGTCTGCTTCATGCTCTTCTCCGCTATTGTTATCTACATGCAGCGAAATCTCCCCTTCCAATCCGCGAAGGCGCACTCGACGACCATTCAGGTTGCTGGCAGATGGTAGTTGGAAGTTAACTGTGTTTGGGTTAGTGCTCCTCCTTCTTCACGCCTGATGTACGGTGTCATGATGCCGGGCTGCAACGCGTAGCCCGCATCCGCAATGAGGTGTGCTCCAGTCGGTATCTTCTCGTACAGACAGCACCCAAGGTCACTGCATTGCCATGATTTTCGACCGGACCATGAGCCGGCGGATTTCAATGCTCGTAAATTGCTTGCTTGCCGACACCACTGCCTGAATGTTGAAAGCAGGGTAGTCCTTTCGGTTGTAGAAACTATCCAAAGAGGATGGACAGTCGATTGTGAGTAGGGTCCGACCGACCGCTCCAGCAACACCAGGGAACCCTCGCAGTGCCCGAAAAGTTGTCTCGTCCGCCTGCCGCTCCTCTCATGTTGTCGGAAAAGCGATCACATCGTGAGCCTTTGTTCTGAGAGTAGCAACGACGGCGTGCACAGTTGTGATCGCGTAGGTTTTGCAGACCCCGGAAATAGCCGCACACTCACGGTAACCACCAGAGCAGCCAAAGAAGTAGAGAGCTTGCACTATGCGCTTCTCATATCAGTGCTTGTAATGCATGCATCCCGCTATTGTCACCCAACGCGCCGCGAGCGATCGTCAGAGTGCTGCAAAAGTCGTCTGGTTGCAGCGAAGGTTGTCACAGCACAAAGCGTCTTCAGCTCCACCCACGAGCAGCGCTTCAAAGGCGTAGATGATCGTTGCTCGCTGTTGTCGCTCCGAGACCTCCTGTGTCGCGCGGAGAGCAGCAGCCGCGGCTTCCGTGGCCGCACCAGCTGTGAAAAGCAGCAAGTCGTCGCTCTCCATTTGCAGATTTTGCTAAGTAAGTGTTCAATATCCACGCGTCTCCACCTCACAGCAGTGAAGAAATTTATCCTGTTGCTGCATTGTATATCATGTCCATCCAGCCAATGAGATCACGCAAGCTGGTCTCCAGCTCCAGGATGACGACCCAAAGACCAGGCTCTTATGACAGCCGAATGTTGCAGCAGTGGGTAGAATTTGTATCGAGCCCAGTGTCAGCCGTGGAGCTCAGTGTCGACTGTCAGCTGGCGATGATGACGACGCCGTTCGTCGCCTCGTCATGCACCAGATGAGTGGACATGAGTGAGGGTCAGTAAGCCAGTCAATACCCACAAGCAGGAGCAGCAGCGACACTTGCAAATCAACGCAGCGCGACGTACTCACTGCTGCCACCTCGCCGGTTCTTCGCCACCGGCCATCCTCGCGTTCTCCTTCGCTTCCGTCCTTTGCCGCCTCTTCGCGACCACAACTGTGCACGCAGAGAGCCACATTGCATCGCATCGACAGTTTGCAGGCGCAGGTGCTGGTCTCAACTCTTAAGCTCGGTTGTGAACTCGCCAAAGAGGTCAGGCTTGGTAAATGTGAAAGCTCCGCTTCTAACTTTGACGGCTGCACAGCACACAGGGGACGCGAGTGTGAGGTCGGAAGATGTGTCTGCACAGTCTTCCAACTGAAGTGAGCTCGGCGACGTGAAGAGCTCTGCTCTACTCGCTTGTTCTCGCGAATCGTAGAGCTTGTGAACGCTATCGTTGCCAAACGCGCTGTTGCCAGACAATGTCTGGCAGACATCCTCCTCATCGTGTCTAAAAAACAATAGAGCTGAAAATGAGTTAGTTCGTCAGGTCGCTGCTGTCCTCCCTTGATTATGTCATACTGTCCTCGACATCCCAATTCGTGAATCATGCTACGCCTCGTGAGCCGCTCGAACGCCTTCGCGCGCGCCGCCCGCGCTCCATCGTCGCGCGCACTCGCGACGTCCGCGAGCAGCCGCGTCAAGATCCTTGGCTCGGACGACGCGTACACGCAGATCACTTCGGTGCATACAGGCGTTGTGCTGTTGATACCCGCCGCTGGTTTACTGCCGACTAACCTACCAAACCACTCCTCTGGTTTGCTCACAGCCTGGCACTGACGCCAAAGCCATCGTGTACTTCACGGCCAAGTGGTGCTCGCCGTGCAAGATGATCGGCCCCATCTACGACGAGCTCAGGTGCGTTCTTCCAGATGCTCAAGACACTGCAGCACGCATGTTCAACGACTCACTTGATATCAATATACTGTAATCGCAGTGCGGCGTACCCGGGTATCGAGTTCGCCAAGCTCGACGTGGACGAGCTGAACGACACGACGGCCAAGGCGGGCGTGCGCGTGCGTGACGAGGCAGCTGTTGTTATGCGGTGTTGTGACGCTGACGACGTGGAAGCTGACGAGAGGTGGTGGTGTCCCCTGTTCCCAGTCGATGCCGACGTTCTTTCTGCTCAAGAACGGCGAGCTGCAGCGCAGTCTCTCGGTGCGTGTGGGTGTGGGTGCTGGTGTTGCTGTCGTGATTGCGTATGGTGCAAAACAGGACAAGAGTGTGGGTGTGCGGCCTCTCACACCGTTTATGTCGCCTGCGATCCAGTTCTCCGGCGCCGACGAAGCGCTTCTCCGCGACAACGTGAAGCAGCTCAACGATCTGTGAGCTGCCCACAAGCGACAAGCAGCGACAGATTAGCGCACGCTCCGCTGCGAGCGCACCCGCCATCCGATTCAACCACACTACTTCCTACAGCTTGCTGCTGCCTGTGATACAGAACGACTCGCTACTCCTTCCTTCGCGTGAGATTGATGGATTCTGCAAGGACGCTCTCGAGCTCGGTGCTGATGGCAGCAGCGGCTGCTTCAACGTCGTCTGCGCCGCCAATCGCAGCGACCACAGCCACGCCCGACGCGCCACCCTCTGTGATGCACCGCTGGATGCGCTGCTCGGCTAGCGACAGCCCACCGATCGCGTACACGGGGACCTGAAACTCGTTTGCGACGGCTGTGCATGCGCGCAGCCCGTCGAGCCCGATCGAGTGGCCGTCGTTCGCGTGCGGCTTGGAGCTGGACGTAAACACCGGACCAGCGCCGAGGTACGTCGCCCCGCCCTCACACGCTGCCCGCGCCTGCGCACCGTCACGCACTGTGACGCCGATAATAAACCCCGAGCCCTGGAGCTGCGCGAGAGGCGTGTCGGTCTGTCCCACGTGGACACCGTCTGCTCCGAGCGCGAGTGCGAGCTCCAGCGAGTCGTTTACGATGAAAGGCACTTGGAACTGTGCAGCGACGCGGCGCACGTCGCGTGCAACGTTCAGTAGGAACGGTTCGTTGGCAGCAGCCGCGCGCTCCCACTCGCGGCGCAGGTGCGGATCTGCGCGTAGATCCGCCACCGTTGACTTCTGGCGCCACTGAACGATCCCAGCACCCCCACGGATCGCGCGCTCGACGAGCGCCGGAAGCTGGGATGGCGCCAGCGCAGTCCCTGCCGACGGCGTGATGAAGTAGAGCGGCCTCTGACGGATCATCGACGCCATTCGCGATGACGCAGCTTGAAGATACGTGTGGGGTTAACAAAAGTGAATGGCTTGGATCGAATGTGACATGCCGATGAGTGGTTACAATTTCTTTGGACCTGTAATAACGCATAGAAAGGTTTACACGTCTCGCACAAACCTCCTGATTTCATACGACTTGCAAATCTGCTGAATCCTAAACAGATAAACCAGTTATACAAAGGTGTCAAACTATACATTGCTTGGTTTTCTCACTATTAGAAATTAAAAGCGCATGCCGCCACCTCACCTCGCCACGAGCGCCACCAGTCCGCGAAAAGATCGGTTGTGCGTAGGTGGGTCTTCCTCTCCCTCCTCCCTCGGCTCTCCTCCCCACACAACAAGCAGCAGCGAGCGAGCGAGCAAGCAATGGCGGAGCAGCGCCGCGTTAAGTACGGCGCGATCCCTGGCGGCGACTCGAGCGACCGCACAAGCGTGAGCATCGACGACGCGCAGATCAGTCCTCTCATGCTGCGCGTGAACAAGACGACGAACACGCTCAAGCCGTGGGAGTTCCCTGGCTGGGGCAACAACGCGCACGCGACGCCGGACGATCGCGAGCTCGCAGACATCCAGGCGCACCTGTCGATGGACCACCCGAAGCTCTCGGAGTGGCTCGCGACCGCGATCTGCGGCAACGACATCCTCTCGAGCTGCCTCTACGTGTCAGGCATTGTGGCGTCCAAAGCGGGCTTCCTCGCGCCGCTTGCGCTCGCGATCGTCGCGGGCGTGCTCTACCTCTACCGCTTCATCTACGGCGAGGTCGTCGGCGCCATTCCGCTCAACGGCGGCTCGTACAACGTGCTGCTCAACACGACGACGAAGCGCGTCGCGTCCGTCGCTGCGTCGCTCGCGATCCTCTCGTACATTGCAACCGGCGTCGTCTCGGGCACGTCTGCGTGCAACTACTTGGCGTCGCAGATCCCAGGCCTGCCGATCGTGCCGGCGACGATCGGGCTGCTCTTTTTCTTCGCCGTCCTGAGTCTCATTGGCATCACGGAGAGCGCGCTGCTGGCGCTCGCGATCTTCATCGCGCACTCGATCACGCTGCTCGTGCTCTGCGTCTTCTCGGCCATCTTTGTGTTCAACAACGGCTTTGCGATCCTCCACGACAACTTTGCGACCGACTTCCCGGACATTAACCTCGCAGGCGACACAGTCAGCGGGAACCTCTTCACCGCGCTCTTCTTCGGCACGTCCACAGCGATGCTCGGCATCTCGGGCTTCGAGTCGTCGTCCCAGTTTGTCGAGGAGCAGGCGGACGGCGTGTTCCCCAAGACGCTTCGTGTACGTGCAGCAGTCAGTGGTTGTAGATATTTGTTGTGGTTTTTGGCAATGACTCACACTGGATATGTGCATTTTGCATTTTCAACCACAGAACATGTGGTGGGGCGTCGCGATCTTCAACCCGCTCATCTCGCTGCTCGCACTCGGTGTGCTGCCGCTCTTTGCTGGCCCCGACAGCATTGTCGCGAACAAGAACACCGTGTTGGCGCAAATGGGGCTCGTTGTCGCTGGCGACCACATGCAGACGCTCGTAGCGCTCGACGCGTTCATCGTGCTCTCTGGTGCGGTGCTGACTGCGTACGTGGGCTTCATCGGCCTCATCCGGCGGCTCTCGAGCGACCGCGTGCTCCCGGGCTTCTTGCTGCACGTCAACAGCCTGCGCGGCACGAACCACTTTATCATTGTCGGCTACTTCCTCGTCTCGTCGAGCCTCGTGCTGATTCTGCACGGCGACGCTGAGACGCTCTCGGGCGTCTACACGTACGCGTTCCTCGGGCTCATGACGCTCTTTGGCTCGGGGTGCATGCTGCTCAAGTTCAAGCGGCCAGAGCTCAAGCGGGCGATCGTCGCTCCGTGGTGGAGCTGCCTCGTGGGCGTCGGCATGGTCGTCGCGACGTTCCTCGGCAACCTCCTCGGCGACCCGACCGTGCTCACGTACTTTTCGCTCTACTTCCTCTCGGTCCTCTCGCTCGTGTACGTGATGTTTGAGCGCACGTTCCTCCTGCGCATCTGCCTCTACAGCCTCCAGCGCGTGTGTCCGTCGCGTGGCAACAGCCGACCGCTCTCCGACATCGATGACGACGACGACGTCACGACCAGTGTCAGCGAAGCGGCTCCAGTGCTGCGTACTGGCGCACGTGGCGGCAAAACGATCGCTCGCTTCATCCAAGAGATCAACGAGCCGGCCGTGTTCTTCTTCTGCAAGCAGCCGAACCTGTCGATCATCAACAAGGCGATCTTGTACGTGCGCACGAACGAGCAGACGCGCAAGCTGTACGTCGTGCACTGCCACGAGAAGGGCGAACCTGTGCCCGCGGGCTTTGAGGAGACAGTCGCGCTCTTTGACAACATCTACCTCAAGATCCAGATGAACTTCCTGAGCGTCGAGGGCCACTTTGGCCCAGCTATGGTCGAGTGGCTCTCGCGCAAGTACGCGCAGCCCAAGAACATGATGTTCATCAAGCAGCCGAGCCACGACTTTGCGCACACGACTGCAACGCTTGGGGGCGTCCGCGTCATCACGGGGTAAAAGGAAGGAAGGGAGGCTCCAGGCGAGGGAGTGGAAGCGCGTGACGCAAGCGACGCGACAACAGCAGCAAATAGCAGCAGAAAAGATGTCCAGGTCAGCAATTCACGTCATACCAGTATACCGGTAATAGTGGCGAATGCCATAAATAAGTGGCGTTACAGTGCTCTATCGACAGTTTCGTGAGCTACTCCATGATGGGCGGCAGCGTGGCAAACTTCCGTGACGGCCGTCCGCTCTGCTGCTGTTGCGTGAAGCGTGCCTCCTGCTCCTCGAGTTTCTTCACGCGCTTCGCAGCGGACGACAGGTGCACTTTGCGAGCACGTGCACGCTGCTCGGACCGCCGCTGGCCACTGTTGCCCGAGAAGCTGCCGCGCGAGAAGCTGAGGAGGTCGTTGCGCGCGCCCGGGTCAGAGAAGCGTCCGCCCGCACCAGACAGCGTCGTCTGGTACTTCACGCTCTCCCAGTCCGACAGGCTGTTCGGCCGCGCCTTGTGGACGATCTCGTCCGACTGCGTGCGCGGCTTGCGCTCCGGCTTGGTTTTGGCGTACGCGAGCAGGTTCGGCACCGTACGGAGCTTCTCTTTGAGCAGCTGGCCCTCCCGCTCAATCGCCGACACGCGCTCGTCCTCCGCCTCTGTCTCCAAGTAGTCGTCGTCGTCGTTCTCGTTCACGGCCGCAAGGTCTTCCGATGGACCCTGCGCCGTCGTCTCCTGCGCTTCTTGTTCCTGGGTGCAGCAGCTACTGCACGAGCTCCCGCCACTGAGCCTGTCCATGCGCGACATGGACATGGACGCTTTGTGGCCAGTCGGTGTCGTGAGCAGCCGGTCGTCCACGCCGCCACTCGAGTAGGGGGAAGGGGCGGCCTTGGAGTACAGTCCGGCGTCCTGCTCGCTCATGTTGACGTGGAGGAACGAGTAGCGCATGTCCTGCACCATGAGGAACTGGTCCATGAGCGGACGCGTCTGGCACGTCATGCTCTCCTTGCACGTGCGCGCGTGCTTGGCGACCGCGTCCAGGAAGGCGTTGAGCCCAACGCGACGCGCCTCGAGCGTCGACTCTCTCATATTCCCAAACAAACGGCGGTGCGGGAACTGCACAAAGCTCGACCGCTTGGTCATGATCTCGCAGTGCGCGCACATGTCGCGGCGCTTGGTGGCGTCTTCGAGGCGCCGGCGCAGTGCGCGGAACTCGGAGAAGCGCCGGAACACGTTCCAATGCAGCCCGGACGAGCGCTCGTCTGAGACGCTGATGACGTATTGCGAGTGCGAGTGCGCGCCGTGCGCCACCGGCTTGGCCACATGTGCGATGGACGCATGCAGCACGGCAGCGGCAGTGGCGCTAGTGCTAGCGCTAGCGGGTACCACCATATGAAATGCGGTGGCTGTGGTGGTGAGCTGGGCGAGCGTGGGTGTGCACGTCAGCGAGCGAAACGTGAAGTGAACAGCAACATGATTGAGTGCGGTCTTGTGCGCGCTTCTATTTGGAGTGAGGCGTCTAGGGTTCAACTTGGGAAAGATCGGAATAACTGTATAGATTGATACTCGGATGAATTCGATGCAAACCACAATTGGTTTGCCATATGGAAGACTTGGAACGCATCCTGCAAGATCGTATACAAGGGTTTCAGTCGGACTGGCTTTGTTGGTTGTGTCAACGAGAGGGTACTTGTTCTTCAGCGTGGTCCATTCCGGGTGCGGTTTTGCGATACACACTTTCTTTGCGATGCACCTGATCGTTGTCGTGGTGATGTTGGTGACGACGAGATCTCGGATCGCACGCTCACTCACTCACTCAGTCGCGCATGGCAACTCGCGCATGGCGCGCTCAGGGCATCTGCGTCTGTTGCGTCTGTTGAGTTGCAAGTGTACAGAAGGAGCGTGGAAGGCTGCTGCCAACCAGCAGACATTCCGCCACCCCCATTTGCGATGTCACTTCTGAACTTCTCGGCATTTTTTCCCGCCACTTGTTTTGGGTGGTACATCCTCCCTCTCTTTTGTCACTAGTTGCAAACCGACCTTGAAGTGACTCCTTTGGCAGAGAGTGCTTCTCTTCACACATTCGACTCGACTCGAGGAAAACCTCAGCAAAGAAGCAGTGCGCACTCGCTCATCGTGAATGAAGAAGGCGTGTCCGAACGCGCAGATCTCTCATGACAGCACGACAAGCCCACCTTTTGTGTGCATGTGTACACACTTTCTTTGCGATTATACCGGTATGTGGAAAAAAGAGGTTTTTAAAAAAGGTTTGTGCGCTGCTGTTTCACTCAACGCACTCTCGATGGATCAAGCAACCACATAAGCGCTCATGACCGCAACGCACCACAAAGTACGTCGGCTCGATTTCCCTACAGACGATACCCACGCAAATGAATGCTTCATGAGGTCCGAGGCGAGCTGCGTCTGCTACTCCATAGTCGCGTACTCCTTCGCTGTCATGTGGTTGTGCGCGACCGTGTCCGTTGCGCACAGGACGAAGTCTCGCCATGGAGCATTTACGCGACGCGGTGTGTGTGTAGGAGGTCATGTAGGAGGTCATGTACTAGTACGAGTTTGGCATGCAGGAGCTACCGACGTTCATAGTGTTTGGCGCGGCGCGAGCTGGTCGCGCTCGCGAGCATCGGCGATATAGGTCGCGTTTCTATGCATTCGTGCTCAGATTTGAAACGAGTAATTACCGGTATTGTCAAAAAAAGAAATTTAAAACAGCAAAGTTTGTGCAAAACAATTTAATTTTTTTTAAAAAACAAAGTTTGCACTTAGCCTCTGGTCCCTTTATAGAATACGCCACATTGTGGCATACTCTTTTTTAAAGTCATTAACTAGAGGAATTCCGCGGCTATAAACCACATTTTCCCAGTTCGACTTGACTGCTGGCTCGGTTAGATTGAGAGATTCGTTTTTAACACCCAGTCTCTGAGTCAAGGAGGCGAAGCCCATACAAAGTATTTAAATGTGAAAAAAACTTTTCGAGTACTGCTCAGATCAGCGAGGTTAGATATTCATATGAAAGCTCTTTGAGATACAAGCAGGACCATTCAAA
>JAASFJ010000737.1:0-16347 GCA_023333755.1 Globisporangium uncinulatum
GCCTCTCTCGACGTGAAGAGGGACGGACAACGAGCAGACTGCATGTGTACTCTACAGTGTAGACAGCAACAGACATAGCAACACAGTCAAAGTAACAAGTGCGTAGACCACCTAACCAATCCGAATCAAACAAGTGCGTTGCTTGGTGTTGGTTGGACGACTGGTCCGTTTTGATACTCGCATTAAACGTCCTTCCTACTACTCGTTTCGAGCTACACACCAATATCACCGACGTCTCAATCGCCAGCCACGGAGAAAGCAGATCACGACGCGTCCCTTGCTTGAATCATGTGATGCAGATGTAGCGAGTGATTCGTGATGTGGCTTTGACTTGTGTGAGTTCTTCCTGCGCGTCGAAGCGCATGAGCTACTGTCGTGTGTGTAGGTACAAGTAGATCAGCGTACAGTATTGCTTTCATTCTCGCTGACGCCGTTGTGCACACCACACCCAGCCCCACTCGCTGCACAGCTTAGTCGTGTGGGGTGACGTGGATGATTGTCGGCTCCGACACGATGCGTGCGTCCCGAGCGCCTTCCACGACGCGACCGACGACCCACGCGGGCTTCCCATCGAGTGCGCGCAGCTCAGCAATGAACGCGTCCGCGTGTGCCGCTGGCAAACAGAGCAGCAGTCCGCCCGACGTCTCGGCCGCAAAGCCGTCGAGCAGCTTAAACGAGTTCCCAATCTCGTTATTCACCGCGACCATGTGCTCAATGATCGGCAGTGTGTGGAGCTCAAAGTCCACCGCGCGGGTCTGCGACTGCGCCTGGTTCCGTGCGTGCGCAAGGATGCCAAAGCCCGTCACGTCGGTCGCAGAATGCGCGCCGTACTTGTGCATGAGACGCGCAGCGTTGAGATTCAGGCGGCTCATAGACTCGGACGCCATCGCGAACGCCTGCTCAGCGTCGTGCTCGGTCACAAGGTGCGCAATCCGCTGCCAGCGCTCGGGTTTCTTGCGCCATTGGAACAGGTTCACTGCCACCTGCGTGCCGAGCGCCTTTGTGAGGATGATCACGTCGCCCACCTGTGCGTTCACGGGACGGATGATCTCGCTTTCTGAGCCACATACACACAGTAGAGTCTGAGTCTCGAGAGATGTGTTCGGTCTGATACTCATGCCAAGGACGCACCGCTGCGCACGCTCATGGCGACACCGCCTACGATCGGCCACGGGTTCATGACGGTCTGGCCGCCTGTGACGTTCGTCTCTGCCTGGCGTGCGAGGTCGTTGAAGCCGCGGATCATCTGCGTCGTGACGACGTCGCGCTCGTTCTCGCTCATGTCGCGGCACACGCCGAGGATCATGAGCATCGTGTCCACCTCCGTCACCCCCATCGCGTACACGTCGGAGAGCACGTTCGCACACGCAATCTTGCCCTGGACGTACAAAACAACAGCAGTTTGGTACCACAGTACACCAGCACATGGGTAACACAGTTACAAACCACCAGCACGAGCTTCGTCCCAAGTACCAATCAATGTGTCATCATACCTGCACATATGGATCCTCGACGGACGGGAAGAAAAAGTCCGTGGTGGAGATCATGTACAGGTCCCTGCCGTGCGAGATCTTGACGACGCTCGAGTCCATTCCCGGTGTCTCGTTCGGCTTGAGGTCGTTCGACAGGTCCTCGAGGTACCCGAGCAGCTTGTGCTGTGGGAGTTTGCAGCCGCAGCCCTTGAGCGCGCTAAAGTCTGTGAGCGTGAAGCTCGGGTCGAGACCGATCGACTCCGGGCGGAACACGCCGGCGGTCTCCTCTCGATGGACCAGCGCTTGCCCAGCGCCGTCCGCGCGCAGCTCGCGATCGAGGATCTGCTTCGTGTGCGCAGCGGCAGTGTCCATTTTGGTTTGCTGCTAAAAATTGGATGGTGTTCCGCTCCATTTATTTTTTCATGGACATTTTTTTATCCATGTATCCGAAGATCTGCATCCATGTGTCGTCCATGTATCTTCGCCACTCTTTTATAGCATATGAAATAAACTAGTTATCTTCGGTTCCAAAAAAGTAATTTGCAATTTCAAATTGAGCTTTGCCAGCGTGACTCAAACTGTCCATGTATTGTGCACGGCATCAAATCAAATGCACATACAATACATGGACAATCGACATGCAGAAATGCTGTACATTCACAGCGGCTTCATCCAACGCAGAGATTTCACGTACTGTAAAACCCGAAATCGTGGGGACCACCTGGCTTCATGATTGATTTCAAGGAAATCACGAGGAAAAAGCTCCTACAAACACATACTGTTCGTATTGATTTTTACCAAGG
Organism: Globisporangium uncinulatum; assembly: GCA_023333755.1. Taxonomy (NCBI): domain Eukaryota; phylum Oomycota; class Peronosporomycetes; order Pythiales; family Pythiaceae; genus Globisporangium; species Globisporangium uncinulatum. Next base: position 2,276 of record JAASFJ010000737.1, read on the forward strand.
CTCTTCATTTGACATAATGAACCTCTCACGATAAATAAACTATATATGACAATTAAAGGGTGGGAATTGGGTTTTACTAGATAGAGCAGTTTTATTTAAAAAAAGAGGCTGGAAGGGTGGTCCCCTCAATTTCGGGTTTTACAGTACTTGTACTGGTACGAGTGTTGCAGCGCAACACAAGCACCAAACACGCAACAGCATTCACGAACGCATACGATCCAGTTCAAACAGCATCCAATCCAGTTCAAACACCGAGCATGCGTCCTAGCAAAGTAAGAACAGCACTTATACACGAAACAGAACAGTAAATGCGCGCCTAAAGCACCAGATCGCTGCGAGGCCACTTCACTGAGGAGCAGCTTTACAAGCGAGCCACGTGCATCCGAAACCTGCTGCCCAGAAAGCCACAAGTTGTTTAGTGCACAGAACCGCAGCCAGACAGCTTGCCTCGGCCCACAAGGGCGTCTAATACGATCCGCAGCCTCTGCATGAACAACAACTATCTCAAAGCAGCATCACCACCTCTCAAACGACGTCAGCAACAACGAGTAATCAGTATACAGTAGATCCACAACCAGCTCATGCAGTCCGTAACTGCAGCACCACCATCAACACATCTGATCACCAACAGCGAGCAAGCTCTCACTGTAAACAACCCCAAGACCAACAGTGTGAATCCATTGGCAACTTCAACAGCTCATGTCCACGACAGAAAGCACGAAGCTAAAGATCCAATCCTTTGATTAACATGCATAGCAGAAGCGACCCAAACGCACAACGCTGCTTCCCTCTACCTACTCGCGGCTCCACCGGCGTCGTTCTCCTTGTTCGCGTCGGCGGTGGCACCACGCAGAATGTGCTGCGCGATACGGTAGCGAACGACCGCAAGCGGCAGCACTGGCACCTCTTTCGCCACAGACGAGTCGGTGTAGCCCCAGAGAGTCAGGCATACGTACACACCGCAACTGAACCCGTCGAATTCAAGAGGCGAGTTGATCGCCACCACGTGGTTGTCGCCGGCGATCGACCGCGCCACTTCCCATGCCATTACGTCGAGTACGCGAGCGTACGCGGCGCCGTTCATCGAACCGTAGTAAACGACCTGCTTCTGGTTGCAGAGAACGGCGAGTGTACACCAGTGCTGGTTGCCGAAGTTGACGGGAATCAGCATAACAGACACGCCAGCTTCGCGCACCATGCTCGCCACACCAGCCACTGCAGCGAGGTCCATCACTGGGTCGACCACACGGGAGAGTCGAAGAGACGCGCTGACGATGCCTGCGAACCTAGCTGTCGGATGACGAGCGACGAGGCTGCCGCAGAAGGCGTAGATGACCCCGTCACAGAGCCAACGAGGTGGAGCGAGGCGGTACAGCATGGTGTACCGGTAGTCGTTGGCGAACCCCTGGACGATAACGTCCGGAAACTTGGACGATACATGGACGATGAGCTCTTCAACTTGGTCTTGCTTGTTCGCTGGGACGGCGGACGCGGCGTCACGCTTCAGCCATGTAACGAAGTCGGCGCTGTCGTCGCATGCTGCGCGAAGCGAGGCGAGTCTCTGCATGACTTCAATCTGGTGTCGCGAGAAGGATCCGACACCCGAGATTGTGATCACCTCAACGATTCCAACCTGAGCAAAGTCTACCACGAAGTCGTCCAACCACTGCGAGCAAACTGCTGAAGCTGGAAATATGGCAGACCATCGAACGGTGCTGATCAAGAAGCACCCGAGATTTTACAGCTGGCCACCACGGCCCAGAGTGCGGACACCATTGCAGAAGGTGCCATCGAGTTTGCGTCGATGCCGTCGAGATCGTTTGAGTACTCGATTGATGTGGTTGGAGAGAAGCTTCGGATCCGACTCGAAGACATGACGTTAAAGCTGCAATGGTATGTTGACAAAGCGCAGCGGTTGCAGACATGTGCCGTACTGTATCTACTGTCAATGCCACCTTGTGTTCCACCAGCCAGTATGCTGATCTCATTCGCGTTGCTTTAAATCTGATGACAGGAAATCGTCGCTCTTGGCACTGAGCGAGTTCGTTCAGCCGGAGAACGCGATCCCTTGCGCAACGCTGCGCAAATATGCTCAGGTGCATGGCGTGCCAGTGTGTTTGTGTGCAGTCAAGTGAGGTGTTTGGCGTTCGGGCTCATCATGTCATACGCTACCATGATGTCGCTACTATACTGCAGTGCTTCGGTCTTGCATGGCTGCTGATACCACAATCTGCGGAGCGGGGGACCACCAGCGCACCATATCTCTCGCAGCTAACGGCAAGCTACAACTGACGCTCGCGCCGAAGCTGCGTGTTGCAGAAACATCGTGGACTCCGAGCTTCGTGTTCGAGTTGGAATCAGTTGCGATGGAGGCAATGGCCTTGGTCGAGGCGAAGCTCCGGGATCAAGAAGACGAAATCGTGCGTTTGGGCTCAGTGGTGAGCGCTCAACAAGACGAGATTGGTGCGCTTCGTGCCGCTGTTTCAGAGCGGCCGAAGCGGAAGCGCGAAAGTTCGGCTTATGTCTCTACTTTCGCATCGGGCTTCTCGCCCAACGAGCGGTGCATTGTGGGGGCTGTACCAAAGAAGCATGGAGGCGAGGAGCTGGTCGAGTTTAAGCCGGCTGATGTCATCCGTGTGCTCAAGAGCCCGTGGATCAACGTGGTGGTGAACGGCGTCTATTCTCGAGACCGCTTGGCTGACACCTCGCGGAGCGAGAAGATCTTACTCGAGACTAAAAGTGTTCTTAAGCTGGCGAAGAACAACCGAGCAGTTGCATGGTACTTCGGCAGGTCTCTGCTGGCGGCTATGTTGGGGACTTTGTGCTGCATGCTGGACGTGAAGGAGAGCGACGAGCTGAAAGTGCAGTTAAGGCGAGACTGTAAAATCGTCGTCCGAAACACCACAGTGATCATTCAGGAGGTTACTGAAGAGGGCTGAAGGAGGCCACATCTCGACACCGATCAAGTCGCTGATGCACAAGGTTGTGGTCGTGGCAACTGTTGCGGTTTGCGAAATGAGAGAATGGTGCACGATAGTTTGTTGAATACGATAGGGGATCGGATTGTGTTCACTGGATCTACTGGAGTGCATTCTGAACACGTAAGAGAATGCGTTTGTTGTCGTGCGTACTCACTGTGCAACTCCAAGTCTCCAACCTGTTGATGTAGATACGATAACTGGCGTAACCAAGCAACCAGTCCTGGTCAAAGCGCAGTTGCTCGGTATCCTTCTCACTTGACCATCACTTTCAACTTTGGTCGTTTGTTGGTTATCGTTTGCTGCTTGGAGCGATTGGTATGTGCGGAGACACACTTGTGCACCAATGAATCGCACTTGCATGGATGACGAAGGAGAAGTTGTGGGGGAGAGAAAGTGGATTCACTGTGTTTGACATCTTGGTGATAATTCGATTTTCTCCCGTTTTTAATTTTTTTAAATGCGCGAGATTCGAATGGGTCACTTGGTTTGCGCGAATGCAGCAGCTCTCCAACTGCGAACATCCGAACATGTCTTTCTCGTCCAAATGAAGGAGGAAAGCACTCGAATCCGTGTGCGATCCCCCGATAAACGTACGTGTACAATTTGGGAATGGATGAAGTGCCCTCGTGCTGGAACTGGGACCTCGTGCTGGTCGCGTAGATCCAGCTCGAGTGGACTTCTGGAACGCTGTTGAGCATCGACCCACATGATCTACTCGACCAGCACGACAGTTTTGCTGGTGCTGGTCGCGCAGCCAATCGAGCCATTTCGCTGCTCTTGTGGACTCGATTTCACTGTGGTCAATTGCTCATTTCGAGCACGTGCTTGAGAGGCTTCTCGCATGCACGCTGTTGCTGCAGGAGCACACACCACAACCCAACGCACCTTCCCCAGAGTACGTGTATTCGGGAGGTGGTCTCGTGTTGCTCGTTCTGAACTCCAAAGGTCCAGCAGCTCCAGCAACAGTTATCGCCACTCAAGCAACTCAAGCACATGGGTGCAAGCTTCAACCACCCGGATCTGTGACGTCATTCTTTCAGCGTTCAACCACTCGTTCACATACAAACCCCAAGTCTAAAAAAAGGAAACCCAACACGCGAGCGCATCTCCGTGAACGGAGAAGACAGGTCCATTAGCGAATTTGCGGCCAAGCACTCAAGCGAGACACCCGTCACGCGAGTGAGACAGACAGATCGACAGGCAGCCAGCCACAGGAGAAGGAAGCATGGAGGGTGCAATCGGAGACCGCTACGTGCCGCTCGAGACGCTGCGTGCGTCCATCTTTGGCGAGATTCTGCGATGCGTCGACACGCAGTCGCAGCAGGAGATCGTGGTGAAGACCGTCGATCTCGCGCTTGCTGCCAAGCGCCAGTCGCGCGCGCGTGCGCACGTACAGGAAGACGCACGCGCGGAAGTGGAAGCGCTCACGCGGCTGCGCGCATTGGGCGGCCACCCGAACGTCCTTGCGCTGCGCGAGTGCTTTGTGAGCGCCGACAGCCGCGTGCTCTTCGTCGTGCTCGAGTACTGCGACGGCGGCGACTTGCTCGACGCGTGCGTCCAACAAGACTCGGGCGCAACAACTGGCGCGGCGCAGTCCAGACGGATAGACGAATACCAGGCGCTCGGATACATGCGCGACGTGCTCGCAGGGCTGCGGTTTCTCCACGCGAACGGCATTGCACACCGCGACCTCAGTCTCGAGAACATTCTGCTGCGCAACGGCCGCGCTGTGATTGCAGACTTTGGTCTCTGTGCACTGCGAGACGAGCGACCGGACGCTGGAGCCGACGCTGACGAGTTTCTGTGCTCGGAGATTGTGGGCAAGCACTACTACATGGCGCCGGAAGTTGTGAGCCAGAAGGGGGCGTACGACCCGCGGCTAGCGGACATTTGGTCACTCGGCGTTGCGTTCTTCATCCTCGTGACGTCGTCACCGCCGTTTGAGATCGCGAGCATGGAGGACGCGGGCTTCCGGTTCGTGGCCAAGCACGGCGTCAAGGCGGTGCTCAAGGTTTGGGGACTCACTGACGAGCTCTCGGACGCGAGCCAGGACCTGCTCGAGCGCATGCTCCAGGTGGACGCGATGCGGCGCATTTCGCTGCCAGAGTTGTTGCGGCACCCGGCGATCGCAAATTTCCCGACGTCGCCTGTGTCGGTGAGCGCACCGCTGTGAAAGCGTGCGGGTCATGTGGCCGAGCCGTTATTTATCACGTGTTGTAGTGTGTCGCGCGTGAGACACTAGTATACTAAAGTCAAGTTTAAAATATCGCATATCACCTCCAGCATTGCTCCGTTTGCACCACTCTTGCGATGATGGAGCTCGTGATCGTCACGAAGCAGACGCACACTGTACTGCTGGACGAGGCTGTGCGGCTCGAGAAGAAGTGCGATCGTCGACTTTGCTCGGCCTGCAATGGTCCTGAAAGAGCCAGCCACCTGACTGAAGTGCTGGTCTTTAGGATCTTCCCCAAGCACGAGAGCATGGCGGAGACGCTCGCGGCAGAAGCGCTGAAAACGTACGTCTTCTTCAGCAATAGCAGTGCGTGAGGCACCTCGGAGTCGCTCACACCGCGGTTTCGGATGCGCTGATTGACTGTCTCGCAGGCAAAACACGCTCATCCTCGCGCTCACCATGGACTCGAGCGCTGTCAGCGGCTACGTCCTCTGTCGGCGCAGTGCGGTGCGTCTCCACTGCGACCAACCAGCAAGCTTGCTGTTGCTCCACCACTAATATGCGAGCACGCAACCACGCATGCACACAGCTCGGCGTTGGCCACATCGACAAAGTTGCGGTCGCGCCGCAGCATCGACGCAAAGGCGTTGGTCGCCAGCTGATCAACAAAGCGCTCACTCACCTCCAGACCAGTAGGTTCGTGTCGTCCCAGTTTCGCATCTCGTCGTTGCGATCGATCTCCAGTGTACCGTGCATCATTCCAAGTTCACGGATAAACTCGCTCTCCCGAGCTTTGCAGAGCCACGAGCGCGAGTCTCGTCGTGGACGTCGAGCGCACTGGCGCGATCGCGCTTTACGAAGCCGCAGGCTTTCACACACTCACGACGCGCTTGAACTACTACCAACCCGGACGCCACGCGCTTGTCATGCAGCGTGATCTTGTGGACACACGCGCACGCGTCACAGGCGCCGAGAAAGGCGGCGCGCCATTGTGAAACGACGCGTGCGATCGCAGGCGCGACTGTTGCGCGAACGATACACTTCGAAAGTGCTTCTCATGCCTCACTCTTGTCACTTTTCATCTGCGCCAGTCTCCAGCAACCCCACGAGCCCCGCTCTCTCCTTCTCTCTCTTGTTGGCTTCCTCTCTTCAATGCGTGAGTCGCTCGCTGCACACCGCAAGTTCCTGCAGCACGTGTTCGCGCTCGACGTCGAGGCGCTGAGCGAGCGGCTCGGCATCTCCCAGCAGGAGCTCGTGGACGGCATCGCGCGCGACCACGACCACGTCGCGTTGCGCCAGGTGCTCGAACATGCAGAGTGCGACGTGAGTGAGAAGGCGCGGAGGAAAGACGCCTGCTCGGACCAGCATACCTGTCGCCAGGCGTGTCTTTTGCTACTCCCAAAAGCCAGTAAGAGCGACAGCGGCCACGAAAAACGGCGTCGATTCGCCCCGCTGCTCACGCTTGAGGATGGGCGCTCAGTGCTCGAGCACATTTTGCACGAGCTCTTCCAGCCGCAGATCATCGACAGCGTCGTGATCTGCGTGCCGCGTTCGCTCGCTGACGCCAACAGCAGCGCGCGGGCGGCTGTCGTGAAGTCTGCAACTCGCCTCGGAGCGGCCGCAAAGGTGACGGTGCATGTCCTCGACGTGGCCGAGTCTGACGGCGACGTCGAGGCCGTTCGCCGAGCCGTGAACTGCTTCGCTGAAGTCCCTGGGACCCCACGCCAGCGCCGCAGTGACGGCATTCTCGTCGTGGGCTGCAACCAAATCTTCGACGCCCCGACCATCCGCATGATGGCCTCTGCGACGCGCTCGGCGTCCGACGAGAGCGCGGCAGAGTCTCGAATGCGTGTGCGAGCTCTCCTCGATCTCGATGTGGACTTCGTCGCCGGTCCTGACAACAATGACGACGCCGACGCCGAGAGTGAATCCGAAGAACAATACGCTGGGATCTTTGCGTTCATCGGAGATGTGACGGCCATCATCGAGATGCTCGAGCCTGAGCAGCAACAGCCCAAGCACAAACGCTCTGTCACCGACTTGCTCAAGTCTGTCGGTGCCGCGAACCGCAACGCTGTCACGATTGAGAAAGTGGTGGCGAGTGACTACTGCAGCTGGCGCCACGCTGCTGCGCAAGATCGTGACCGGCAGCCGCGGTCTGTCGAGCGCCAGACGCTCAGCCTACTCCACTCGAGCGCGACGAAGCACAAGCAACTCGCGCCATACGACTCGCCGCCACGCTCCGACGTATCGTTTGAAAGCGAGAGCGACTTTGACTACTTCGAGTTCCCGCGAGAGTCGTCGCTGCTTGCGTCGCACGGATTTCAGGGCTTCAAAATTGGCATGACGCTCTTGGAGCTACAGGAGCCCGAGCTCGTGCCGGAGCAGCAGCGCGCATCTGAACACAAGCCTCTGCTCAGCACTGGATCAGGCGCAAACAACGATGACAGAGGCATCAGCGACTCGCAGTACGAGAAACTGGAGCTCGCAACGGAAGCCACAGTGGTCACGAGGGCGGATCTCGACTCGATGCTGCACATGAAAAACCGCGCATTCTTGATCCAGATTGGGCCGGACACGGACAAGTCGCCTACCGCCAGCTGCAGCAGGGACACCACCTCGCTGCACCATCCGATGCGCTTCGATGGAGACGAGGGCGTGTTCTTGGCGTTGCCCGACACGCTTCAGCGTTGCAAGGAGAACGAGGATGGAGCGATCGCTGCTGCCAGGTGCGCACACGAAGAAGGCCCTCGGCGACGCCGGTTCTCGGAGCTGCCGTCGGTTCTGCAAGAGATCAAGATGGAGGCATTTGTTGTGCAGCAGCCGCGGACGAAAGCGCGCGCGAGCTCCGTCTCAGTGAACGTGGTCGTGAAGACGCAGGTGCCCGCGATCGGATACGTCATCCTGCTCACTGCGCTCTGCGCGATTTCGTCGCAAGGCGCTGCCCAAGACCTGCTCGTGGGCGTCCCGCCGCTGCTCAAGGTGTTCTGGCGCATGACTGGCGCGTCGCTCGCGTTCGCGCCACTCGCAATCCACTCGCTCGCTCACGCTGGCTGGCGGTTGCCGCAGCTGAGTCGGCGCAAGTTGGCGCTCTTCGCGCTTTGCGGTTTGTCGTACTCGGTCTACAACGCGACGTTCATCGTCGCACTGAGCCTCACGAGCGTCGGGCATACGTACATCTTCTCGAACTGCCACTCGCTGCTTTTGGTGCTTGCGAAGCTCGTGCTCCGGCAGCCGCTCGGGTTGATGGAGCTCATCGGCGCGGGCATCGGGTTCTCAGGTGGCGTCGTCACGACTTTGGACCACTCGCCTGCGGATCAATCGTCTCCACTACGTCACGGACCATCGACGTTGGGGGACATGGTCGCATTCGCCGGCGCGTTCGCTGGAGTCGGATACCTCTTGAGCGCGAAGCGCGTGCGGCCACACATGGGCGTGTTCGTGTTCATGTGGGCTCTCGTGACGACCGTTGCGGTCCTCGTGCTGCTCGTGCTGCTGTGGGACGGCAGCACTGCCCCTCACATTCGCGCGATGTCTACCGACGCCACCCACGGGTTGTTTGGCTGGGTGCACCACCTCGGCATCGAGGCGTACGTGGTGCTCGTTGGCAGCTTCGCCGGTACCATGGGCTTCGTCACGTCGCTCCGGTACTTTGATCCGCTCGTCGTCTCGGTCACGATGCTCACGGAGCCGGTCGTAGCGACAATCATTGGCATCAGCATCGGCGTGGACGAGCTTCCCGGCCCGCTTACGTTCCTTGGCGGCGCCGCGGTGCTCACCGGCTGCTCGCTCGTGCTGCTCGCGACGCACAAAACCTGCACGCGCGTGGACGTGTCCGACGCGCTCGTCGAGCCTGGTAAGCTTGGGACGATGCACCCTCGCAGCTCGTCCCGCCGGCGGCACTCGGCGGTGCATGCGCTGCACATGCAGCAGCGCCAACGCCCGTTCCGCGTCAATTACGGCTCGTTTCCATGAACGCCGCCGCCGCTTGTCCGCATCCGCCAGCAGTTCCGACTCGGAACTTCCGAGATCCCTCCCGATAAGGCAACTAGGTGACAAACACTCTCATTGATAAGTTAAATGTTCGACTGACTCACAGAATCGCGTGGATGCTCACGCGCTGGTCTTGGTCGAGCGACACGCGGTGCGCGAGCACGACGTCATCATCGCCGTCGTCCGACTCGTAGCTCGTGGGCTGGTGCTGGTAGAACGGGTGCGGGTCGCTCGCACGCACGCTCGAGGTGCGGGACGCCTGCGGAAAGCCTGAGCTCTGGTAAAAGACGCCGCCGTCACTCGCGCGCGCCATGGCACCGCCCCCTCCAATCATGTAGCCGTTCTGAGAGTACATTGCGCGCTCACTGTGGCGCCGCGCGGCCCCGCCGCTGAGCGACGACGTGCGCTGGAAGAACGGGTTCAGGTCGCTCGCGCGCATCGGGTTCATGTCCGAGGACGAGAGTCGTACAGTCGACGTGCCGCTGTGCGCGAACGAGTCGTTGTCGCCGCCGACACTCAAGCGCTGGTTTCCGTACTGCTGGAAGAACTTGTGCATCTCGAGACTCAGGCGCTTGTCGCTGTCGCGTATGTCGCTGCCGCCAGCACCGTACGCGCTTTGGTAGAACATGTCCATGTCGCCGAGGTCGATCACTGAGCGCACGGACGAGCCCGTGGTCGTCGCTGAGCCGTACGAGTAATTGGACGCAACTGAGCGCGGCGACGAGCTGCTCGACTCGAAACTGCCACTGCGGTGACGGTGTTGCTGCGGCGTCGCTGGCGGGTTCGCACGGATGTGCTGGCGTGGTGCTGGAAGTGGTGGGCGGTACGAGAGCGAGGCACGCAGACCGCCGCTGCCGCTGCCGCCCGAGAGCGACGAGCGGGGGGCGCTCAGCGAGCCACGGGACGTACGCGTGTACGAACCGGCACTCAGGCTACTGCGTGGTGCGACGTCCTCGTCCGAGTCGAGCGCAAGTGCAGCAGCCGGCGGCTGCACCTCTCGCTGACTGATGAGCGCCTTCGCGTCCACCTCGATGCTCTCGTAGTATTGCGTCTTCTCAATCCAGCCCGCTGGAATCGCCTCGAGCCCGTCCTGCGCTGCAAAGCACGCGCCAATGAACATGGCGCGACGACATGTGCGGCCGCCGCCGATGATGTTCTCGCGCACAGCCGTGGGGTAGTCGCTGAGCACGAAGAGCGGCTGGAGCACCGCGAAGAAGCCGCGCGGGAGCGATCCCTTGTTGCCAAACTTCTGGATCGCTTCGTAGCTCGGGAGTTGGGATTTCGTGAACGCCTTGAAGATCATCTTGCGCTGTTTGACCGTGAGCCGCTCCGTGCGGATGCTCATGCGCATGGCCTGCAGCACGGACGCGCCGAGCACGACTTGCTCGAGGATGAAGGCGCTCACGAGAGCCGCGTCGCGCACACGCTGACCAGCGTAGAAGACCTTGACGAGCTCGTCGACCTTGGTGAAGAGCGAGTTCGTGCCAGCGTAGAGCGCGACGACGACCGGCACGAGCGCAATGACGTCGATCGAGCGGCAATTCACCGCACAGTTCGGCCAGCTCTTGCCTGCGTGGATGCGTTTGAGGAACGCGCGCGCGGCCGAGCTGAGCAGCCGCGGGTCGTTCTTGAACGCCCAGTACGCGTCTTTGGCGAGCTGCGAGCCGTGCAGCTGCCCACGGCGTGCAACAGACTGGAGGACCATGCGCGTCTCAAAGCCCGTTGAGGACTCCATGCGGGTCTTATTGCTGCCCTTCGTGCCTGAGGAGCCACTGCCACCGCCCATCGAGTCGTAGAGCCCGCAGAACGCCGGGTCAAAGTCCAGCCGCAGCAGGTTCGGAATCGTCTTTTCCGGACGTGAGACGCCGTTGAGCGACGTCGACGCGGCCGCTGCCACAAAGCCGCCGAGCAGCGCAGCGAGCGCGCGCTTGCGGGATGCGGCTGAAAGCGGCAGGTCGAGGCTCGCAGCTGGCAGCGGCCGGTCAATGCTGTGGTCGGCGCTCACGAACTCTGGCGTAGCGGCCGAGAAGCGGAAGAAGCGCTTCTTGCTGTACTCAAACTTGAGCTCCTTGTCGACCTTCTCGAGGAAGCGCGCAGCGAGCAGCGCCTGGCCTTTGCGCACGGCCTCGGCGATGGACTTGGCCTCCATCTGCTCGAGCATCCAGTCCACGGCCTCCATCCCCGTGAAGCAGTCGGCGTACTTCTTGAAGATGTGACGCCTCCGCGCACCGGTGGCCACGTTCGCTTTCATACGCGCTGCGAGTCGCGCGAGCGCCTCGTCCTGCTCGGCACCGCCACCGCGCTCGTTCGCGGCGTCCGATGCCTCGGGCACGCGCTCGACAGGCGTGAAGCCAAAGCCCATGCTGCTCGAGCGGGTATCTATGAGCTGAGCTACGGCCGCTGGGCGATCGGGACGTTCGGACGGCCTACGTGCGCGGAAGCCGACGAAAGCGAGAATGTACGCACCATTTGTGTTGTCTGTTGGTTGTTGCTGTCGTTGTGGCGCTCTCGACCGAGACCGAGACCTCCACTGTGCTGACTCTTTCTCTCTCTCTCGAGTCGAGCGAGAGTCAGGGCAGAAAGTGGACCTCCCATGTGCTCTCTCGTGACCTGCTGAAATGCATGGCATCTGCTGTTACGATTCAAAGGAGGTTTGATTCATTATCTAGTGAATACTATTCAATTTAAAAAGGTGAAACCTTTCTTAGAAAGAGAGTGATACAAACAAGCTCCCGCACACTTGCTCCGACTTTGGTCACTTTTGCAACATGCCTCGCTTTGGGCACGCTTTTGCGTGCCTTTTGGCGTTGTTGGCTTCGCTGTTTGCATGCGCTCGCCTGGCGTTGTGGTCGTGGAGGTGGTCGTGAGGATGGTCTCGACGGTTCAGCACCCGCCACGTTGTCGCTGCTGTTGTTGAGACCGCAGAAGTCGCTCCAGTCCGTCCGTCCACCTTCTTTCCATCTTTCTTCCCTCCCTTCACGAGAACTCGTGGATGGATGAACACATCGCGCAGATGTCCCGGAGTGGACTCCAAGTGGATGGAGTTTCACCGACTTCTACGTTACAAGCTCCCAGCCGGCGATGCGATACGAGCCAAGCTGGCGGAGCCTGAGAGAGCCAAGTGCTAAAATGCACCGCGTGCTCGGTCTTGCCTCCTGGTGGCATTTTGAATGGCCCAGCAGGCTGTACACACGAGCAGCCGCTTGCGTTGGTCGCCGTCGGCGCTGAAGCTACCTGCGAAAACCGAGCTCCTTGCTACCGTATGCACGCGACAAACTCACTTGGGATTCGATCTGCACCTAGTGGATGTCAGCAGGTGCTGCTGCGGCTGCTTGTCCGCGTTGAGAAACGGACGGCGGAGCACTCACTCGTCACCTCCATCAGCGAGATGCGATCACTTGCTCAAACAGCGAGGGCTAGGACCACCAAGCATTCGACTGGGTTGTTTGGTTTTCATTTTGTGATTGCAAAGAGCGAGTCGCTCAGTCTTGGTGCAGGCGAGCGCAGGCGTCTCTGCATCCCAGCGTGGAGATCCTCGCATCTCACGAGCACAGCGTTCCCGGTGGAGATCGCGCAGATCGCGCACCAGGCGACTGATTGTCGCGAGGTTGCGTCGAAAAGTCACACCTCAGGCGTGAGTCACAACGGAGAGTGGGATGCGATCGCGCTTTGCCAAGCAAAGCGCAACTTTTTGGCTCGAAGTTGGTTGTGTGGAGCGCGACACGCTCTCTCTCGCTCGCTCGCTCGCTTGCTCGCACGCACACGTAGCGCAAGGGTCGGAGCGTGACGACGTCTCCATGCGCAAAATGGCTCGGAAAAAGACCGCACTTCTGAACGCAAATCGTTGCGAGCGCAAAGTCGGAAAGATAGATAGATGGATGCTACCGTACACGCTTGCTCCAGCGCCATCCCTGCCTCACAACCGCGGACGGGCTTGTGATCGCTGTGTGGACAGGGCCGCTATTGTTCGCAGCTCGAAGCACAGGGGTGGGTGCTTCGAGCTGCACACAGCGACGCGCTTCTCGTTCCAGCCACCGCACGCAATTTTGACAGCGGCGTCGCTGGGCCGACTCGAAATCGCTGTCGCCACTCACGCATCTCGTTCACGCACGCCAGCGAACACGCAACGTGGCCTTGCTCCCTCCTCCCGCTGCCACAGAGACAAAGGTCCGCGCTGGGACGTCGACGACAAACGTTTCGCGTATCCAAAGCTGATGTCTCCGAAGTGCCCACCAGTGTTGAGCTTGAGATAATCGTAGTTCACAGTGTGGTCCAGGATCGATAAGCGCATCACGGTGAATCGTTGATTGGAGGCCATAAGTACCAGGGTAACAGCGCTCCAAATACAATTTTTCACTTAGTCTCCTACTCTTCTCATGAAGCCGTCCTGAGTGACGCGAGTTGGGGGGTCTGATATGGATCAATCGAGCTTTTCGCTTAGAGGCGCGCATCATGGAAGCTCTGTGCACACACAAAGCTGTTTCCAATCTCCAGTTTAATGTTGATTGACCCGCACATACTACGCAGAAATGACACGTCGAGATCGTGGCTCAGCAACAATGTTGCTGGCATCTTCGGAGGGGGAGTGTGTACTGTAGTAAGGTGCGACCACCTCGCCGTTCATGAGCTGTCGAATGTGGACTCTTCCTCGCCCTCATCATCGTTCCCCGCCGTAATGTATCGCTGTTCGTGCGAGAGGTGATGTTTATCGCATGGCTCCGATGCACCACATCGACTTGCACGTTCATACACCTCTCTGTAGTTCGCGAATAACTTTACCTTCTCCACCTCGACTACCTCGTCAACTCCCCTTCCCTGACATTCCATTTTACGATCGTGCTGTCCGAGTCCGTCGGGCTAGGACTGCTGGTACTGTATGTAGTTCAATGCTTTCGGAGTGACGAATTAATGCCACGCTCACGCAC
>JAASFJ010000738.1:0-16343 GCA_023333755.1 Globisporangium uncinulatum
CTAAGATAATACGCACACTTCGGTTTTGACTGTAACTTTGCCAATTTTACGAGTTTGCCCATGCTGTTTGGATATGTTGCTCCTGACACCAAGGCGAAGCTGGTGGTTGTTCTCGCAAGCGTCAATTCGCATTCCAAACAGACCTTCCAATACAAACAGAAGATTTTCGCCCGCGACAGATTATACGTACACTCATCAAATACTGAAAGCAAGTCAAAATGAAACTCCAAAAATGTTTACATGATCGCATTGACTGACTTTCATGCCAAAACGCGATGGGGAGGGGACCAGCTATCACGGATGAGGAGCGTGGGAGGATCAAAGGACTGCGCGAGACCGGCACCAGTGTGCGAGAGATCGCACGCCGCCTGAAGCGCTCAACAGGTGCTGTGCGGCGCGTGCTCGGGGAGGGCAGCGTCGAGATTCGGCCTCCTCCAGGGCCGGCGCCGGTGCTGAGTGACCGCGACGTGCGTGCGCTCGTGCGTACAGCGGGGACTGGTGAGCACACTGCTGCGCAGCTCAAGAGTGCTCAATAGTCGCGCGAGCGTACGCACCGTCCAGCGCGTTCTGTCCGCCGTCGACTGGTTGGTGTGGGCAAAGATTGAGCGGACACTACCATTATAGACGGCGGACAGGAGCGCCCGTACAGCGCGGGCGTGGTTGATGCTACTCCGTCCGGACTCGACAGGTGTGTGGGACAGACCATCTTTTCTGACGAGAAGAAATGGTCGCTCGACGACCCGGACGGACCGCAACGACTGTGGCAGGACATGCGTGCCCCCTCGCCAGTCAATAGGTCGCCGACATGGCGGTGGCGCAGTGATGGTGTGGGGTGGCCTTCCCACAGCGGGCAAGACGAAGCCCGCCGTATTGGTCGGCAGGCAGAACTCGGACGACTACGTCTACACGTTGTCCGAGTTTCTCCTGCCGTTCGCGCACGTGCACTTCGGCGCGGACTTCGTGTTCCAGCAGGACAAAGCTTCCATTTACACGTCTCGCCGCACGCGGGAGTTCTTCACGGAGCAAGCGATGGACGTGCTCGCCTGGCCTGCGCGATCACCCGACTTGACCCCAATTGAGAATCTATGGTCGATCATGGGCCAGCACGTGTATAGCAAGGGCAAGCAGTATGCTACAGTGGCTGAGCTTACTCGTGCCATTGTGTTTGCATGGGAGTCGATTGAGCCAAGCACCCTGCGCTCGCTCATCGATAGCATGCCACGTCGCTGTCGCGAGGTGGTCGAGAAGCACGGAGCCGCGACTCGTTACTAATGGATAATCATTCCTGTTCAACTTTTGACTTGCTTTCAGTATTTGATGAGTGTACGTATAATCTGTCGCGGGCGAAAATCCTCTGTTTGTATTGGAAGGTCTGTTTGGAATGCGAATTGGCGCTCGCGAGAACAACCACCAGCTTCGCCTTGGTGTCAGGAGCAACATATCCAAACAGCATGGGCAAACTCGTAAAATTGGCAAAGTTACCGTCAAAACCGAAGTGTGCGAACCGTAAACCTTCGCTTGAAACCTCCGTCGCTTATAACAGACAGAACGTTTGAGCCAATCAAACGGCGCTACTTGACAACAATAGTCATTGCCGCTTGTAAAAGCCACGAAATGACTGACTTTCCCTCGCTTTCCCTTCCCACATCGCCAAATCCCTTGTAGACACGCGAACGGCGATGGCGCCGAAGCGCCAGTCGTTCGCCGCCAAGGAGCGCATCGCCGTTGTCGAGCAAGTGAGGCGCTCCGGCGACATCGCTGCAGCCGTGGCGAAGTTTTACCCAAACCCGTCGCAAGTAGCTGCGTCTAACCGCCGAAAGCTGGTCGGCTCGTGAGTTCGGGACGAGGCGCGGCTTCGCACGCTCTGCGCGTCGAAAAAGAGCGGGGCAAGAAAGAAGGCTCGACCGACTGGAGTCACCGCAGTTCTGTCGGTCGAAGACGAGAAAGAACTCGTCCTCTGGGTAAACGATTTGCGCGCCGAAGGGGTTCCTGTTTCTCCAACGATGCTCTCACTCCGGGCGAGAGATGTGGCGGCAAGCAGCAGGGTGCTCGCTTTCCAGGGGTCGTGATGGTGGCAGCGGAGATTAATGGAGCGCCACCGACTGGCGCTACGCGCTCGAACGTGCCAAGGACAAGTCTCTCCCCCAGACCTGGTCGCAAAGGCCGCACTTTTCGCGAGCGCAGTGCGTGAAGCGGCATCTTGGTTTGGAGTCGACTGCGTTTGGAACGCCGACCAAACAGGTACGACTCTCCAATTCAATCCAGCACGCCTGCCCACTACATCATACATCTCTGACGAACTCTCTTTTTTATTGTGTCTATGATGACTGGCAGCGGTTTTGTCCGAGTACCTGCCGAGACAGACGTTCACGGACAAGGGTGCGAGGACTGTATGGGTGCGATACGGAGAAGGCAGCAAGGAACGAGCGACGCTTATGGTTCTCGGCAGCTCGACTGGTGAGAAGGCGACGCCGTTTCTGGTGTTCAAGATGGCGTGGTCGAAGAGCGCGGAGAGACACGAGGAGAACATCATGCAGAGACACGGCTTTGGAAGGACATTGTGGCGCGACATCGCCCCCGAACAGAAAGAACTTCGCATCTACGGCAATGCCAAAGGTCAGTGACGGAGTGGTTTGTCTGTTTGTCTGCTCCATGTTATATTTGTACGTTGTAACAAGTGTCAAATGGTTACAGGGTGGTGGAACCGAGGATTGTCCGTCGAGTTTCTGCGGCACCACTACTCCAACCGACCAGACATGTCGAAGCCAGTGCTCTTGGTTTGGTCCGATTTCTCGGGTCATTGGACCCAAGAAGTCGTCGACTATGCAGCCAGCATCAACGTGGAGTTGATGCGGGCTCCGCCGAGCGCTACGTCGGTGACGCAGCCAGTAGACATTTCGTGGAATCAGCCTTTGAAGCAGCACCTGAGGACTTACCGGCTGTCAAATTCGCTTGCTCAGCTCGCGGCCAGGGACGAGCGAGTGCAGTTCAAACTGTCACCGCCGACCCGACAGCAGCTGTGTGAGTGGGTTCGAACGGCATGGGGTGCTGTATCGCTAGAGACGATTCAGTTGGGCTTCCGCTGGGCTGGGATCACTCCTACCGTTGACAAGATTGACAGCGAGCTCGTCCGTGAGCTCGAGAACCTCAACCTTGCTTGCGATCCAGTTGGCTCTGACGATGAAATACAGTGACGCGGCCAGTTGCCATGGTTGTTTTTGCACATTTTTGTTCGTCTCGCACTCCATCTGTTTTTTGTATATCAGTGCCTGTTATGAGCGACGGTTTACGGTATTATCTTGGCGCGCAGTGTAGACATGCAGTCGATGCGTTGTTCAGCCCGTTTTCTTTCTCGCCCACCCATAGCGTTTTCTGGACTTTTTTCGTTCAAAAGTCGAAACACTGGGCAATAACGTTAATTAAGACCGGCCATAAATTGGCGTTGTCAAGAATTGAGTTCTTCCACATTTCGTTTGCCTTGCTGTTTCTTCATGCAAACAAATAAGCATTGCAGTCCTATGACCGCATGCTCTGCAAAAAGCAGGTTCTTATTACGATTGGAGATCTCAACTCAGGTGAGGGATTGCGAGGATATGGCTTTTTTGCGAAGGCATTCAATTTCATGCCATAATCTGATGTTTTACGTGAGAAGATCTCTGACGAAAATTGCCCAAGAACAGTTTTCGTCCGAGAGAAAATATACCTTACTTTTTGCACTAACCAGTCAAAAGATGTCTGCAACTTTTTGAGGGACAAATATGACGTTTTTGTTGTGTTGTTCGCTGTGAACAATTTCATGTAAATGCTGTGGACCATACCTATTGTTTAAATTCAACTACGGTATCAATCGTCGATTATTAGTATAATATATAAAATCCAAGACTGGGAGAAAAATCATCTTCACAAATACGAATACGGTTGCAGTTATTTGGTGCACTGGAGCTCCATCGCCGCGAGGCCTGCGAGAGGTCGGAGTAATATTGTACACTGCTGTATTAAATATTCACAGACTTGAGCTTTTCGGCTTCTTGACCATGCGTTCAAGTTGTTTTGACTCTAGAACCTGGACTCTACTGAATACGTCGACTTCAAATTCTCGATATTTGCTTCATTTAAGGGAATATTTACCCAAAGTTTTTACAAATGTCAATCATAAACTGTATCCTGACTTGCTTCAAACATACATACTGCACCGCAGTCCTTTGCTTTTAAAGGGCCCTGATATACCATAAACAGCTGTGATCGAGATGGAACAGAAATGCGCAAAAGCAAAAGTGATCAGTCACTCCATTGAAAGGTCGTCATCTGAGCAAACAGAATCTCCTGCGAGATGAAGAGACTCAAGCACATCGACAAGCTCACTCTCAACCGCGTCCACCTCGGTAAAGAGGCCCGCATGCCTGAAGCCACATTGAATAATCTCGGGGGACACAGAGTCCCAAGCTGTCCTTACCCCGTCGCACAGCTGTGACCGACTTGGTAGTGTGAGCTAGTTTAGTTTTGAGAGGTCTCGTTGGGTGAGCTGCGCACGTAGGATTGACACCCATGCAGCTCACAAGTCTGCCTTGAGCGGTTGGTTCCATGATATGTCTACTGGTTGTAAGACAGATGTTGCACTGGGTGGTACGCGAAGGAGCTCGACATTGATGCTCGCAGCGAAGTCGACAACGCCTTGTGTCCAATGCCATGAAAAATCGTCCCAGAGCAACAGCTCGGGGATGGAAATGTCTGCACTGGTCGCAAAATGAAATCGGAGAAACTCCACAGGTAGCATGCCATTCCACCACCCTGGTACACAGACAGTAACAACGCTGGTGTCAATACCGGTACACCTGTACACTGCCACACATATCACAAAACATAAACCTTTTGAGTACTTTGGCATTTGCGTAGATGCAAACTTCGTTTTGGAGCTTCTCCATGTCGCGCCACAGCACGCGCCCAAAGCCATGTCGTTCGCGCGTATTCTCGACTTGCTGTTCGTGGGTCTTTGCTGGCTGTGTTTTGAAAACCAGGAACGAAGTACGCTTGATGCCGCTAGAGTCGCCAAGAAGCATGAGTGTGACACGGTCCTTTGTCCTACTGCCACAACGCACCCACACAGTCTTTGTGCCTTTATTGTTGATAGTGAGTCTCGGAAGATACTCAACAAACAGGGCTGATCCCAGTAAACGCAGCACAGTCACCGTTTAGCACTTGTAACTGTAAGCTTAGGTACATTCCCACACAGTAATACTGGTACTTACCGGTTTGGTCTGCGTTCCATATTCGCTCAACCCTAAACTGAGCCTTCGCTTTCAGCACAGCAGCAGCAAAGTCGGCAGCAGTAGCGGCAAGGTGCGCAGGCGAGATCCGACCCTGTCTTGTTCACGCGCGCAGCGAAAAGCGGTGGCGCTCCAGGAAGCGACGTTGCCACCCACACGATGCCTGGAAGGCGGCAACACCACTCGATGCTGTGATGTCTCTAGCACGGATGGCGAGCATTGACGCCGACACCGGCACACCATCTGTACGTAATTCGTTCACCCACGATACTTAATCCGTTTCATCTTCGTGTGCCAGCGCGGCAGTGACGCCTTGCAGTCACGCTGTCTTGCGTACTGCGCTCTTTTCTGTCGTGCAAATTTGCAAATTTTTCGGAGCCGCTCTTCATCCCGCATCCATACGCCGACCAGCTTGCGGCGACCTGCCGCCGCTTCACGCGAGAGAGACGGTTAGAAGTACGCTACCGCGCCAGCCGAATCTCCAGTCCTCATGACACGCTCACCAACGCTAAGCGCTCTTGAGCAGCGAACGCTTGCCGCTTTCCCATCGCTTTTGCGCGCGTCGGGAAGTGGGCGAGAAAACTGGAAAGGAGTGAGAGAGTCAGTGGATTTTATGTCCGGTATTGACCACTGTTGTCACATTTGCTCTCGTGATTGGCTAATTCTAGATGGATTTTATAAGCAACGAAGGTTTTGAGTGAAGGACTGCGGTATACGGATTTGTACCAAGTTGATAAAGTAGGGAAATGCTGTACGAAGTTGGAGACGACCAGATTAACCATGGAAAATATACCGTATACGCTACATACCGTATACCAAAAATCAATGATCCTCTGATTCCACTTGAAAGGTGCTCGACATTGTACTCACTCCGAGGCGTGGAGTGGTCAATTTAAGCTCAAATTTCACCACGAGAAAGCTCTCGCTGTGCTCTATTGGATGTGAGAACAGCTCGCTTGAAGACACACTTTTTTAAAAAAAATTTCTAAAACATGAATCTATTTTCAGCATGTTTTTGAAGCTGACCGTAAACTTTTGATGCGCACTATACAAGTCTAACTAATAAAATCGAATCATCAATTATCACATATATTTTGACGTATGAATGCATAGACAACTCACACTTATGTTACACGCAAAGGAGGAACAATTCAAGTACGATTTCAGAAAGCACAGTAAACTTCGATGTTTGTACAGTGTATACCACCAAAGCTTTACAAGTGTCGCCCACACAAGAACGCACAACCCAGTGAAGGTGGCCCAACTCACAATTAATACATTATCGAGGTTTTTGTGTATTTGTAAGCACGTTTCTATTTATCTTGTGAATATTTATCAATTGCAAACAAGCATAACGTTACCAATACAGTATATATTTTATACAGCAGGACGCAATACGCATGGTTTACTTTTTCGTGGCGCTTAGCTCATAACATTTCATTTTTTTCTGCTTTTGGACTGTTGAACACAGTGTGTTCAAGACTGGGTCACAAGATAAAACTTTTCATGTCCATTTCCTTTTTTTACGACGATTAAATCTGTTTTGTCTGATAATGTCGAAGGTTGGGTGTTTTGCCTTTTTTTTCTCTTTCGTGTTTCGTTTTTGGGAGATTATGTGATCGATTCTTCCCACATTGGTTGTAATCGATCAACGAATACAACCCAGTGCCAACTTTTGAGAACTGGACTTGACACATTTCAAATTTCAACACCCGCTGAGGTCCACCGCGAGTACCGTGTTCGTGTTGCCATGGTCAGCCAGTTCTCGTCCGAGGACGAGTGCTCGCACGTGTGACAAGTGCGTGTGTGGCCTCTGTGCCAACGCACGGCTCTTGCTGGTGCGTTGGCACTGTAATTTTCGGACAAGAGATCCGCTGCAGCATTCACAGCTCACGCATGCTCAAGCAAACCACAACCTCAAATCACGAGAATTGCTGAGTCTTTGGCCAGCACGACGCGCCAGCGCGCTCAACCGTCGAGTCAACGTGGTCCGAATGCTCGGGCTGACTCTCTTGGTGAGCGGGCGACTCGTGTAAGGACGGTGGTTAACAGCCTGACAGTCAGGCTCAAGTGCCGATTTATACCACTACCACATGTTGCTTACAAGCGAGAGGACACGCTTCACAACAAGACTGCCACGATGTGTCCCAACTACCACACCGAGTGGACTGCCGCTCGAGACTTGCTGATGTTCACTTCGCGATTCGCGCGGACAGCAGATCAACAGCCGCAGCAGCGTACAAGTACTCGTACTCTAGGTGGCAGGATGCAGTTGCCGAGGAACCTCTTCCCGCCCATCAACCTCTCACCGGAGCAATGCGCCTCCTACGAGAAGCTCACGGAGGGCGTGATCAAACAGGCACTGCGCGAGTACGACGACTTTAACGTCACGCGTAGCCGGCAGCTGGATCGCAAGCGCTGGAAGAAGATCAAAAAGTCCGACGACATCACGGTCTTCTGCGAGCGCAGCAGCTACATTGCGAAAAGATCGGGTTCGGCTCCGTCCAGCGGTTCCATGTCGTCGGACTCCCCGGCGTCGCAGGCATCCAAGTACAAGAACACATTCACAAGCTCGCGGGCTGGCGACAACACGAGTGAGTTCAACTTCTCCGAGACCGAGGATGACTTCCGGGACGCTTCGATGATCTACTCGCCCGTGTCCAAGATCTCGACCGCGGCGGTGTCGTCGATCTCTGAGACCGAAGTGTTGTCGACGTCGAAGAGAGACCGGGCTGCGCTGCCCAAGATCCTCGCGGTCGGCCGCGTGCCCGGCAAGATGGAGGACATCATCTACAGCATCTTGACGCCCACGGAGACGGTGTCACGGTTCAAGGAGGCGTACGTCGCCGACGAGATCGCCGACTGCCGCATCCTTTACGAGATCAAAGGCGCGACGCCAGACGAACCGCTGCGCTTTCTCGGGCTGAAGTGGATTCTCAAGTCGCACTCTCCACTCATCGGCTCGCTCGTGCGGCAGCGCGACGTGGTGTTTGTCGAGAGCCTCGGCGTTCGGGCGCGTGAGGACGGCTCACGCTTCGGGTACTTTGTGATGCACTCGGTGGAGGTGCCCGACTGCGGCGAGCTGTCGCAGTACTCGATCGTGCGCTGCCAAGTCTCAATCGTGTACATCGTCACACAGAGCACGCACGGCCAGGCGGACGTGTTCATGAAGAGTTACGTGGAGGCGAACGGCAATATTCCGGACTCGATCGGCGTGCGCACGGCCGCGAACAGTCTGATCACTGTCTCGGCCACGACGATGTGCGCGCACAAGCGGAAGATGGGCTGGGCAGCGACCAAGAAGCTGCGCTCGCCAACGCGTCCAGCGCCGCCTCTGCTCTCGTCCGACTCGCACTGCTCAAACTGCAAGAAGCGCTTCTCGCGCATCAGTACGGCGTCCGTGTGCTACTTCTGCTCCACGCGCACGTGCTCCAAGTGCTGTGAGCAGCGCGACATTTTCGTGTCGAATCCGAACGCAAAGACCTCGCCGACCGCGAAGCTCATCACCAAGATGGCGGTCATCACGTGCACGCGGTGCTACTCGACAGTCTTCCGGGACCAGTCGGCAGAGGACGTGGCGCGCGAAGAGGTGCTCGCGGGTGAGTACGGCTCGGTGCCAAAGGATTACGTCAAGGCGCCGGTGAAGCAGAAGTCGTCCAGCAGCACACCCTACCGCCGAAGCCTCGACATCGGGGACTTACAGCACCTGACGATCTCACGTCAGCACTCGGCGAGAGAAGCGCCGGCGCCACCGACGCACGCTGCAAGCAGCAGTATCGACCTACAGCGCCGAGAGAGCGTCATCGAGCTCGATCGCAGCGACTTCGTGCGCGTGCCAGGCACATCGTACCAGGGTGCGTCATCGCACTCGGTGGCGTACGACGGGCAAGGGTACTACGAGCCACCACCGCCGTACATGGCGTATCCCAGTTACAGTGGAGCACCCTTGCCGCCGCACTTGGCGTACGCTGCAGGCCAACAGCAACCCCCGCTGAGCTACGGCATCCCACCATCCCAGTCGTCGGGCGACGACCTGTACACACGCATCGCCAAGCTGAACCAGACCGCGGAGCAGGTGTACCAGTACACGAAGCGCACTGCAAACAGCTCACTGGGATCCAACAGCGCACCTATGACGCGCTCTTGATGAACCCACCCAGAAATTACAGGTTGGGAGCGAACAGAGCAGCGAGGAAGGGCGAGAGTGGAGTTGAGAAGATTGTGTCCCGGGCTGTCGTGAAACAGAGATCAAGCATTAACCTATGAACGCATCATATCGCGTCCGATGTCGTCGTGAGCCCCAGAGATACCAAAGTGTCAACCATGTGGACCAGTGTGCGAAGAGCACGACGTACAGAGTGCTGGCTGGGTCCTCACAGGAAACTTCAGTATGTCAATGGTACGAACTACTGTCCAGCACTCGCCCCAGTCACTTTCTTCACACTCGGTTATACGATGTTACTGCAGCCCTCAGTCGATGCTCTCTGTGTAGGCACCCTCTGCCACGAGTGGAAAGACGAGCGCGACTACGCTTGCGCTGTCGTCCTCGTCCTCGTCCCCGAAGTCATCGGCTGCTCGGGCTCCCCGCTCGATCAAGTCCGTGTTGTTCCGCGTGTACTGGTACACGTCTTCAGCCCGGAGTTGGAGCTGCGCCATGCGCGTCCAGAGCTCGCGCGCCTCTCGAGTCATCCACCCGTGGGTGTCACTGTCCGAGAGGCGGTCCGACAGCGTGTCGTCCGCTGCTGCGGTCGGCGTCTCTGGTTGGTTGCTCCACTCGCAAAGCGGCACATCGAGATCAAGGAGGTCGAGGATGTCGGTATCCGAGGAGCTGCTCGTGTCTCGGCAGTCTGCTGCGGTAGTCGAGCGGGGAAGATTGCTCTCGTTCGCGACTGACGCGGCTCGCAGGCGCTGATCCCACACGAGCATGTTGCTGCCGATCGGCGTCACGGCGCTTGTCGCGACGCCGCTCCGCGCCTCGTCCTGCGCCACTTGGAACGTGTCCATCCGGTGCGCGTGCGTGATGCAGCACTTGCAGAGCACCACGTTGCGCTGTTCCACGAACTTGACTCCCGCAGTCTCGAAGCACAAGTTCATGGACACGCGACAGCGCGAGCACACGTCGAGACCGCATAGCGCGCACTGGACGGAGCTCTTGAAGACGTGGAGGTGCCGCTCGCAGAGTCCGCACGACAGCGACAACGACGAGGACGACCGCCGGTCAATCTTGCTGGCACTGTTGACGTTCTCGTCCGTTGTTCCACCCCCGCTACTCTGGGTGTCGGATCGCTGTTCTTGGTCCGCTCTCTGCTGTCGGTAGTGGTTCTGTAGCAGCCAGACGATCTTCTTTGCCTGTGCGCACACGACGGACTTCCAGCAGAAAAGTAGACCCGAGACTGCCGAGCTGAGCGCCACTGACTCGACCACCTTCCCGCTCGGCTCCACGTAACCAGTCATGTAAACTTCAACGCAGCCATCGCGCAGCTGGCGAAAGATGTGGCACGACGACACTCGCGCACGCACGACGCCGTGGGTCTTGTGGAGGCTCGGCACCGCGTCCGGGAGCTCGACCGAGTGCATGAGGAAATACCCGATGCGCTCGGTGGTACCTGCGTCGCTGCTCGAGTCTACCTCGTGCTTGCGGCGAGAGATAACGCCGACCGAGTTGAGGAAGAGCGCGTCACGCGGCGCCACGACCGCGCTCACTGCTGCTTGGTGGCCTTTCATGACCCACTTGATGCCAAGGAAGCGGTACGGGTCCTCCGGCGACGGACCCTCGAGCTCGTGCACCACTTGGCCGTCCACAATCTCGTCCTGCGTATAGATCGAGCGCAGTAGGATCGAGCTCGAATCGTGCGTCGAGAGTCCGTAGAGCACATCATCGAGCGAACCAGTAATGGAGCCGACCATGAGCAGCTTGGGCAAGCGGTAGTGCTGCGCAGGGAAGTGCGCGAGTAGCGCAGAGGCGTCAAGCGAGGCGTCTGCAACGGCCGCAGGCGCTGGTAGCTCTGGTCGCGTCGATCCAGTCGAGGCTTGCGCAGGCCTCATCAGTGCCGACGCGATGCCGTAGTGCAGCTCGCGCTGCGGGTGGTGTCGACGGTCCTTGAACACCGCAATGTTCTCGCGGGACTTGACGCGTTTCCACCGTTGCTTGCTCACTCTGCGCTGCTGCGCGTGTACAAAGTCATCGTACTCGGCCACAGTGTTGCGCACGATCGCGCGGGCGAGCTGTGCGAAGCGTTGGGCGTCGCTCGGATCGAGCGCGAGTGTGGGGAAGAGCGGCTCGCGGGTCGGGAACGCCTTTGCGGGGGCGGTCATTTTGTCTGGTTTGTCGGGCATGCGCAGTTTTGTGGAAGTAGTGGGTCACCAATCTGGTCGGTATCGAGAGTCCAGCAGTGGGTGGAGCGACAAAGCAGACTTGCGAGAGCGAGCAGCAGTCGAGGACCGACTGGGATTGGCAGGAGCTCGCGAGTTGGACTATGAGAGTGAGTGCGTCGGGGCGTCTCGGCTCTGGCTCTGGGTGGCTGACTGTTCGACAAGAGCGCGGGCGGTCGGGTGTGGGTGAGCGGCAAGTGGCCAGCGAGTGCTTTGACGCACCTTGAAGTCGTCTTGGAGTGTGGTCGTGACGCCGGAAGTCGTCACTATTTGCATGTTTTATGTGCGAAAACTGAAGAAGAGTGATTGAGAGAGGATGAGCAGCACTTAACTGACGCGGCATACAGCTCAAGGCCTTTTGCTGAGCACGCGTCGTGCTTGGGCGTCTTGGAGCTCTCGTGTGGGCTCGAGCGTGCAACCAGATGCAGTCGGCTAGTCTCGTTGTCTCTTGGGGCAGCGAGACGGCTGCAAAATTGCAAGAATCAAAAGGAGTCGATCACTCACAGAATTTCTAAACGAAACCACTCGAGCGCGCACCACATTCTTGGTGCTTTGTAGTACCACGCGGGCGTTCGGGCCTGCTGACACGCAAGCGTGGCTCGCCCAGTCAGTCGCATGCGTCAAGTGCGTTTGACATCGTTGATTCATTCTTCGATGCTGGCGTGCCGCCACGCAAGTTGGCGAGTTTACCCTCCTGGAGGGGAACACTGCTCCCGATGCTCCATAGTATCGACAGTATCTGTCGAGACCATACCAAAAAGAGAATGACAAGCGGCTGCTCTCATCTGGGGCTGTCGTTCGACAGGACAACGTCCACCGAATACTGTTCGATCGAATGGATGGCGACTCGTTGCTGCCAGTTTGTCCCGTTCCGCCTTCCTTCTCGACAGCTCGGTGTCACGCACGCACATGCTCGGGTACTCGTTCGCTTCACACCTTAGCGAATAGTGTTGCATGAACTTGTGTGAGCTGTCCGAGCTGAGGGTGGTGGTGGTGGGTAGCGCCAGCCCAGATTGCACAAATTTCGCACGAGCGAGCACACCCGACCACGTCCACGTATTGCTCGATGTCTGGAGCAGGCCCGCATCGGCAATCTTGTCACTCGCTCAGAGCGACTGACTGTACAGGTTTCGAATAGGTCTCTCTCGGATCTCTGCCAAACCAAGCGGTTACTGGTGGACTGATGCAATGTACTGTTGCTGGAGGTAGCAAAGTGAACAAGTGGCAAGATAACATATCAGGACAACACACTCTTCCTCACCTCGCACGAGCAGAAATTCAACCTGGACATGATTATCGTTGTTGTCGTCGAGCTGTCCACCATGCCTTCGCCCAGCGGAGCTGATGTCCTCGCGCTAAATCGCGCAGTCCCCAGGACCCCAGCTCCCAAGCTATTTTCGAGCGCTGGGAGTGATCGACCGTAACGGTTTCTCATTCAAATGCGATCATGGCGCGTCACGTCGCGACTTCGCGCGACCTCCTCTTGTTGTTCTTGACGAAAGTGTCATGCCCGTGAGCTCGTGACGTTATGGCGAGATCGCGACGCAGTACCAAGGCATTGATCGTCACACTCAAGAATGCGGCTCGCACTCGCACTCGCCGCAGCCAAGTCGAAGTCTGCGAGCATTTGCGGACAACAATGACGCGGGCAGCGTACGTGTGTGTGGATCCATGCGGTCGACGTCCACGGCCGTTCAGAGCACCTGTAGCTTTGGGAACCACGGACGCAGCTGCGGGCGGATATTGACCGCGCCGTCGTTGTGCTCCCAGTGGTGCGTGTCGTAGCCGTCAAAGAGCTGTGGCAGTGCCTTCGCTGTGCGTCGCATCAGCTACTTGAGTCCGTACAGCGATGACAGCTTGGCCAGATCGAGCTGTCGCGCTTGGCGCCGGAGCGAAGCAACCAGCAGGAAGCTGAGCATGCCACGGAAGCGCCAACCACCACCGTGAGCCCCCCACGCTCGCAGTAAGACGGCTTGACAGGTGTGACCCTCAGCACGTCCGTGAACGCGAAGCAAACGAACCATCCGTCTCTTCACCCACAGCCGTCGCCGTAACGCCAGCGATTATAAGAACCGCGCGGAGCCGCAAGAGGCACGTGACTTGTATCTTGTCATGCTGAATTCGATGTAGCGCAAGAGCTGCGACTTCGGACGGTCTTTGATCATCGAGCACAGCGATTTCAATGTGATCCAGGCAGCTTGCTACGTGGTGCAACGCTCACACTTCGATACAATCAAGTTGACCATCAAGAACGAGATCAGCGACAGCTCGCGCTTCTCGAACTTCGACAAGACCCAGCGCACGGTGCGTCGCCGCTGATCGCGAGTACAAAGTCGATGATTGTTGTCTTAGTCGTCATCCGAGACCCAGGTCGTTGTGTACAGGTCGCGAGCTCTTTGTGCACGACTGGTTCGGCGTACAATGCCAGCCTTTTGTCTTGCATGAAGCATTGCGCGAATTGGATGAGCGTCTGCGTCAATTCCAGTTTGAATCAGCCCGATCTTTAGTGGCACATGAACTGCACGTTTTGCGCGCGGTGCTACATCTGGACACCCCGGCCGATCGGCGTAAAGGCCTCGTACTGCTCATCCAAGCACTGCAGCAGGCGGAACGGCGCGTGCAGGGTCATGTCCGCGAGCTCACTCACACACGACGACGACGTCTCGACTAAATCAACATCTTATGAGCTTTTTAGCCCTTCGTATTCTATTTGGCAGGAGATGTGGGTCACATTGGTGTCGAAAAGTCGCACGTTTCGCGTCGTTTCGCGTCGTTTCGTCGAAGGAGGCCTTTTCCCTTCGACCAATATCAATGTTATTGTGTGCAGAAGCATTGTATATCCAGGACAGTTTATGCTGGAAGCCATGTCCTGTAAATAGCAAGCAGCTCGGTGTGCAGCCATCTCGCATAGTTATGCATACTAAAAACAAGCGCTGACCCAATTGGAATGGGACGAAAGCGAGTGGACACCAGTGTCCCATTTTTGAACAATTAATGTATTGGGAGGGGTTTCGCCTGAGGAGCCGCAGTCGTGCTGAGTGTGGCCGTCTGGCCAGGCCCTCGAGCGGGCTTCAAGAAGAGCCTTGGTGCGCCGAGCTCAGCAGCTCTCACTCCCGATTTCTCCTCGCGGCGCCTCAAGCTCCGAACCGACCGACAGACGCCCGCGACCCCAACTCCCAACTCTCAAGGTTTCTTCCTCCATCCGCTTCGATCAGCATCTCAAGCACGTCTCGGCCTTCCAAGTTCGAGCGACTGCGAGCCTTCTCCAAGATGGTTCGGTTCGCGCTCGCGGGGGTCGTGGCAGCGTCGCTGCTGTTCACCTCCGCCCTCGCGACTTCGTGTACAACAACCCCTGCGGCAGCTGCAGCGACAACAGCCGCACTTATCAACCTCGGTACTGAAGAAATCCTCCTCGACAAGTTCCTGAAGGAAGATGGCACCGGACTTCTTCTATCGTGTCTCAGTACTGAGCGTGTCGACATCGTTGCGTTGAACGTGGCCGAGCAGACTACTCCTGGCAACGTCGACATCAGTGTCGGCTACAAGGATGCAGCCGGTACCCGGACAGAGGCGAAGGGGTACACCGGTGCAACCTGTTACAATGAAGCCTCGGGGGCGGCGCTCAGCTTTGCAAGCAAGGCGAACGCGAACCCGACTGTCAAGATTCCGTACGTTATGGTGACGTGCAAGGACGCTGGCGGCTGTACCACCAAGGTCGACGTCCGAGCCAAGTGTGTGACTGCAAGCATTTGCCCGACCATCGCTGCTGCAACGCCTGCGACACTGGTGTTTGCGAACGCTGCTACCAGCACGGTTCTCGCTGCCAACTTCCTCAAGGAGGACGGCTCCGCGCTGCTCCCAACTTGCACCACCGGCTTCCGCACTGAAATCACCGGGATGAACATCCTGGATATCACCGCGGCGGCGGCTGCCAACATTGATGTCAGCGTCGGGTACCAGAACGCGGCGGGTGACTCGAGGATCGAAGTGATGCCGTACTCGACGAAGACGTGTTACACGGAGGCGATTGGGACTGCGCTGACTTTCGCTTCGAAGGCGAACGCGAACCCGGAAAAGACTGTCGCTACTGTCGTGATAACGTGCAAGTCCGGCGCCGGCTCGTGCAATGTCAAGGCGGATATCCGAGCCAAGTGTGTCGCGATCAGCACGTGCCCAGTGCTCACAAGCGCTCCTGAGACTGTCGCGAAGGATGGCGTGCTCACGATTCTAGTCGCCAACTACAAGGACACGTCTGGCAACCCTTTGACGTCATGCCCGAGCGGTCAACGACTGAACTTTGTGTCGGTGAGCTACATCGAGACGACTGGCGCCGCGGTGACGGCAGACATTGGATACCAGAAGCTCGCAGCCGACTACCTTTCGGTCAAGACTGTGGCGTCGGGATTCTGCTACCAATCAACCGGAACGGAGCTCTCCTTTGGCAACAGGGCGAACCTAAACGTCGACAAGGTGAACCCAGTCGCCAAGCTCACGTGCAAGAACGGAGCTGGAAGTTGTTCGATTCGGTATAAGGTGGTCGCAGAGTGTGTTGCAGCAAGTACTTGTGTGGATTTGACGACGACGGCGGAGCCGTTCACCAAGGCGGCGACGGCGACGGCACCGGCCGTGATCCCGCTGACCAAGTACGTGGACGCAACCGGCACGGCCTTCACCACTTCTACGTGTCCCACCGGCAAGCGTGTGGAG
>JAASFJ010000739.1:0-16327 GCA_023333755.1 Globisporangium uncinulatum
ACCTTGTTGTGCGCAGCGAGCTGCTCGTATTCGCGCGTCCGAACCGCAGCGACAAACAGATCTGCAATGAACCGAGCGTTCTCATTGATGTCGATCGACCCGTCATGTGTGCGAAGTAGGATGATGCCGCTGCCACCCGATACTCTTCCTTGAATGTGCATGTTGCGGCCTTGTGAAGCGACCAGAGCGACTTGAGAGCGGTCGCCCACACGCGACCACCCTTGCTGTCTCGACAGGTACATGTTGAAATTGGATTCGTCCTGGTAGATGATCATGCCGCCGTTGTCGTTGTGGCGATTGAGCTGCTGGACGAACAGCATTCGCTTTGCCTTGCTGCTGCTGTTGTTCATTGTGACCTTCTCTACACGCAGCTGCTTCACACTGTACATCATCCCCTGCAGCGCTCGATGCACCGACGACTTGCTCACCGAGACGACGAGCTCGCTGTGTAGCCAGTCGGCCATCTCTGCGCACGACATTCTGCAGTCGTCGTCGATCAGCTCCTCGAGTTTCGACATGACCTCGACGGTCATTTTGACTTGCGCTGCTCGCACGCCGCCGCGCTTCTTCTGCTCCGCGCTGTCTGCGCGCAGCACACGCCGAGCGGTCGAGTAGGAGACGTTGTTGTACGCCGCGGCGCGGCGCCAATCTCCTCCGCTTCTAGCCACCTCCATTACCTGCGTCTTTGCGCACATG
This sequence comes from Globisporangium uncinulatum, assembly GCA_023333755.1. Taxonomy (NCBI): domain Eukaryota; phylum Oomycota; class Peronosporomycetes; order Pythiales; family Pythiaceae; genus Globisporangium; species Globisporangium uncinulatum. Next base: position 697 of record JAASFJ010000739.1, read on the forward strand.
CGCTCATGCTGCTTAGCGATCGATGCAGGGGATTGGTACATGGTAGAAGCTGGGGTCTTGTGTTGCTTGCTTGTGCGGCGAGGGGGATATTGCAATGTATTTGGTCGCCAGTGCGGCTCGATTCGTGGCGGTGTGTGTGTTTACGGGTTCACTGGCTAGCAAAGCAGCAGGATTGAATGGTGGGGAGAGTACAGCAAAAGATAGGGCTGCTGAATTGTTTGTTCACTTTGTTTGAGACGACTTGTCGCCAATTTCACTTTGCTTGGGAAAGTCACTCTTAACCTCACTCGTCTAAAACCTCGTTTTCACATTGCTTGGAAAAGTGTGCATTTTGCCCGGGAAATGGTGTAGTACAGTAGTAGTTCTGTATTCGCTTTTGTGGACGAGAGTGAAAGCCGCATGAGTTTGCAAACTAACACCAAGTCTCTGTAAGAACAGGTCATTGCAGTGGGGGAATCGAAGGGAAAGGTAAATCCGGAACTTGTCCGATTCGCTTCAAACTTGGAGAACACATTCATGTGGGTATCGATAGAGAGTTGGCAACGTTTGGGCTTGATCCAACAAGGTGTTGCCGAGATATAGTGGTGGCTGTGGCGCCATAGTTAGTGGATGGCTTGCTTTTGAGCTCAAGTGACCGCAAAGCCGAAAGGCGGATGTGACAAACACTCTCACAGCCATCACATGATTTGCGGGAGGCTTTATACACTCACCATTATCACTAGTGCACAGCACTCATAATTGATATCCTCAACAAACTGACACAAGACACATCTATGACAATTATAATTCGTCACAGCCACTCGTTCTCACGTTCTCCCAGTCACTCGCTTCGGATCCCTAGCGGCATGCGCACAACCCAATCAGCACTGCCACGCGGACCTCATGCCCGAGCGACCGACACAAGTTCGCCTACCGCGCAGCAAAAGCATGTCGTGAGTCAGCATTACGCCAGCCAGCCAAGCCTTTTCCGTGCGTGCACTGAGCGCGTGGGCTGCCACATCGCTCAAGCTGCCCAAGAATCCCTCGCCATCAGCAATCGCGCTGCTCATGAAGACCTCCGTCAGTGAGAAGACCGCGATGGCGCGCCACGGACTCAAGACCGCGCATCCCGTTGTCTCGCATGAGCTCGAGGCTCGACTTGTTCGTTGGGTGCACCAATGCGAGTGGCTACACGTCCCTCTCGTATCGTGGCCGACGCTGCGTGGTAAGGCAGACAAGATCCGCTCTGCTCTTCTCCTCGAAGACAACCACGTTGGCGACGAGCGACTCAAGGCAATGAAGTACTCCGACGGGTGAATCCAGAAGTTGCAGTTGTAACACTGTCTCAAGCCGCGCTGACTGCGTGGCGAAGCAGCGTCGGCAAGGACACCAGCGGTCGAAGAAGGCCGCGAACGACTTTTAGCCGTAACCAAGCAGTACAAACTTCAAGACATTCTTAACATGGACGAATCGGCCTTGTTCTAGATTGCACCACTTACTTCTGCCGTGTCAAAGTCGAGGATGCCTGGTCGAAAAGCGTCCAAAAAACGCATTACCGTGGCAGTCTCAACAAACGCAGACGGCTCGGTGAGAACACCTCTGCTGTTTGTCGGTCACGCCGCGAAGCCACGCTGCTTCGGTGGTCACAGAGTCTCCGAGCTCGGTGTAGGCTACGTCAGTTCTAAGAAGGGCTGGATGACTACGAGCATCTTTCTCGCCTGGTTCGAACGTTTCAACACGCGAATGGTGGAAGAGAGGCGCTGCGTCCTTTTTCTCGTGGACAACGCCTCTCCGCACCGCGCGCAAGCAATGAGCAATGTCAAAGTTCATCATCTTCCCCCAAATCGACTGCTCATCTACAACCGAACGACGCCGGAATCATCCACGCGTTTAAGAACCATGTCACCAAGCATCGCGCAGCTACTATTGTTGATTGACTTGGCCAAATGCTGGAGAGAGAGGAGGAAGGTGGGCAAGTGGTGAGTGAGATCGAGATCGAGATCGATCGTTTGTACGATGCAAGCGCTCTGGACGCGATGAATTGGGCACAAACGGCGTGGGAGGAGGTGACACGTACCACGATAGCGAATTGCTGGCAGCGCGCTGGCATCGTAGACGCCGACCTGTACGAGCTTGTTGCCCGGATGGAGAAGCTCCGTGTCTCTCCTCTCTCTGTTCGTGCGCTGGCCGAGTAAAACTGCATTTCATGATACGTATGTGCCTGTTTTTTCCTGTGCTGATCAATCATTTTGACCCATTTTTCCGGGTGCACTAAATTTAATGAGAATGGTGAGTGTATGAATATTAGTGGGTTCTGTTTTCTCGACTGAGAGGATCTCGAACCGAGGTGATTTTATCGCCACTGAGGAGCATGGTCGACGCGGATGCAAGTTGCTCAGCAACCGACTCACACAGTGATGATGGCACTTGTCACTGAGGTGTGCGTGCTGCTCATGCTGCTCGTCTCATGCACCAGCGCGACACTCTCCGTCGCGGAGACGCAGTCGACGGCCCAACCCGCCATCTCAGACTCTGTTGAACGCGTCTGGACAGTGTCGGCGCCGCTGTACGACCCAGCGGAGACGCTCGACTCTGTCAGCTTGTCATTGTCCAGCGATACGTTCATCTCGTTTGATTCCAGCGCGACAGCGGGCGTCACTGGGTTACGTGCTGCGTCGACTGTCGTTGCAATCGTCCGCGTGATCGGTGACGACGCAATTCTGCTCTCCAGCCTGGAGATTTCAGCGACGCAGAAGAGTGACGGGCGTCAGCACCTCCGCGTGGACGCGAGCTCAGGGCTTTCCGACGCGGTGGTTGAGATTGTGCTGACGCTGCCGAACCAGCTGCAGCTCTTACGCGTGTCAGGCATTGGCAACGTGGTCATCGGAGACCGTGTATTGTTCGGTGTGGGCTCGAGGTTCAGTGGCGCACCTAGCGGCATTGAAGTCACGGGCGGCGGCGACGTCTTTGTGCACTTGGCGGAGCCTCTCGAAGCAGTGAACGCCTCCTTCAGCGTGAGTGGAGCGGGCGGTCTGCAGTTTGAAGCGCCATCGTTCCAGTTCTCCTCCCTCGACGTCGTCAACACTGGCAGGTCAGCCAGCATCCAGCTCTTCGCGGACACTGTAGACGGCGCGAACGCCAGCTTTCAGCTTGCAACGGCCGGCGACACTTGCTGGGACATTGCGCACTTCCAGACGACATCGCTGACAGTCTCAGTGACCGGATCGGGCTCTGTAAGCGGCCTCGGTGGAGGGATCTGCAGCTTCGAGAGCGTCACTGTTCGCGGGAGTGGAGACGCTTACCTCGGCAGTTTCGACTGCCGCCAAGTGGACGTGAGGCTCAGTGGCAGCGGCGACGTTTTTGTCCAAGCGAGCGAGTACCTCGGCGGTGTCGTGACGGGGACTGGAGATGTCGTGTATACGGAGCACGAACCGGCCTTCATGAGCGACAAGCACGGACAGGTATCTACGGATCCCACGCGAGTAACAAAGACGATCGCCAGCCGTGGCTCAGCGTCGCCATCAACGACGTGTCAACGGCGAAACGTCCCGAGAAAGAGAACAGAGCGCTTTGATCCAGCGACGACGACCAGCTACCCGTCGCCAACCGTTCCTGAAGGTCAAGACCCAGAGGCACAGGACCCATTGTCGACCGCTGAAGTCAATGACGACTCCGGTTCAAGCAGGGCATTTACGTCGACTGCCGACAGACTCGTAACGTGGTTTCGTGCGAACGGCTACGTCGTTGCGGCCGTGAGCGTATTCGTTGCGTTCTGGGCGACAGTGCTGGCGCTGTCTCGTCGCGCAAGTCGACAGCGACGACGGAGAGCAGGAGCGAAACGGCGTGATCCAGAGCACCGCTCGTTGCTTCCCCGTGCTCAAGACGACGAGGACCCACCAGTGTACATTTAGGCTCCGCGTTGCAACAGACAGACAAGCGTGGCGAACTAGCGGAGCATTACGACCTCCCCTGACGTCTTCGCCACCAAGGTCAGTGCCTTCGTCGACCTCACGGGCGCTACAAGCGTGAAAGCTGCGATGCATCTGGAAGCGAACGAAGTCGGCACGGCGACAGTGGAGGACGTCGAAGAGCTGCGTTTACTGTGGGGCAGCCAGTCGGTGGCGGAGCCGTTCGTTCATGCGTCCTGTGTCGCAGAGTCCGATCACAGGAGCGAGTGAGTCGTGCGCACTGCGGTAGTCGTCGGTCCACGAGCCCGTGCCGTTCCACACACGTTCGTCGATACCTTGGATCACCTGAAATACACGTGGGGATGTCGTCGACCACCAAACACGTTTGGTTTGCAGGTCAGTTGTCCTGTGTGAAGTGCTCCAGGGCTCTCGAGTCGGCTATGTTGACAAGCAGCCAAGTCGGCATTGCGTTGGTGCGTCCGACTCCAGATCCTGCCGCTATGCTCGCTGTGGCTGCGACTGGAGGGTCGAGAAGACGTGCACCCTTCCAGGTTACATAGTACACCTACAAACTGAATCCATTCTGAGTTGTTACCCAAGACTCGAACCCGAATGCGGTGTTTCGTACCACGGACTCCCAGACTCGCTGCAGTCTGCGTGTTGAGCTGAGGGGCGTTCGAGAACGTGAGGACGGGCGTGGTCTCTTGGCCACGAGGCTCGCGGTGCCAGGGTAACGTGAATGATGCGGTTGTCAGCAACTCGTTGGTCGCGACTCAAGAGTGCACAGGACTGTGGAGAGCCGGCCTGACCTGACATCCAGGTCACTCAGATCGAGACGATTGGATTTGGTTGTGCACTCTTTGGGAAATCAGCCTTTGAAATGATTTGACAGTTGTGAGGCATCGATCGATTCCTTCCCCTTGATCTCTTCGCATCACACTCGCGATTTCTCTTCCGAAACCCAAACGTCACGCATGAGCACAGCGACGAGCTGCCCTCTGTACTCGCCTCGCATTCAGTCTTGGCACTCGTCCTGCGCCCGCAACAGCAGCACCTCCCCAAAGCAGAAACTCGCCATGGCGACAGCGCAGGCGTCGAGTTCTTCCCCGTCGACCGACGTAGCGCCATCACAAGAGGCTCCGTCCGCGAGTAAGGCGTCGCTGGCGTTTATCCTCGCAGAGGATAGCGAGTACGACGAAGGGGATGACTCTGATGAGCGACTAGAGGACTCGGACATGGACGACGGCCAGGACGCCCACCACTACGATCCCAATCACGCGCGTCAGCAGCAGCAGGTCTGCGAAGATGACGCATTCGACGGTCACGCGTACAGCGAATACAACAAATTCACGAGCACCAGTCGCGACCAACTGGAGCGACAGCGTGCGTTCGTGGCGCCGACCACGATGCACAGAGTAACCTGTCCGAGTTTCCCTTTCGAAGCGCCACCGACGCACGCATTCCGGCAGCCGACTGGCGTGGAGAACTGGAAGTCGACTGACCCACAGCCTCGCAAAGTCAGTGCTGGTTGACGTCGTCTGCATCCAATAGATGCGAACTGAGGCGTTTCTTCTTCCTGACTTTGGGACGAACAGGGGAGCAAGTTCTGCGCCGTGTCAGGATGCTCTAGCCGAGCAAAACACGCGCGACTGTGCTGGAAACACGGTGCGTTGGAGGTGATTCTGGTCCCCCATCTCGCCTCCGCTTCGACAGACGAGTCGTTCGTGGTTCTGACTCCACTCTAACGGCCAGGAGGGTCTGTCAAGTGCAAGGTCGTCACGTGCAGCAACCGAGCGAAGAGCAAGGGCGTGTGCTGGTCTCACGGCGGCGGTACGATCTGCTCGTTCGAAGACTGCTCGACAATCTCAGTTTCCAACGGCGTGTGCTGGGCCCACGGGGGAGGTTCGTGCTCCAGTCGCTCCAGCTCTGATACTAGTACGCTTCGTGTCAGTGCTGCTCTAATACTCAACGTCGTCTCGGCTCCTGATGTCGCTAGGCAAGCGCTGCGTTGTCGACGGCTGCGAACGGCCATCGTACGGACGCACAGGCAATCTGTGCTCCGTCCACTACGCCAACTCTGTCGTATGAGGCGAGTGACGAGAAGGAATCGTCGTCCACCGTCCTGATGAAGATTCAAGAGTCGTCCACCGTAGTACAGGCAAGAAACACTAATGGACAGCACACGAAGTACAAGTAACAAGACAGCATTTGAGCATTGAATACACTGTAACGCGAGACGTTCCTCCCCTCCGTGGTTCTTCAGCAGGTCTGAGACTGATCGACCCGGAGATCGTCAGCAAAGCTGGGATCGTGCGCCAGAGCTCGGCTCTGGAAGTGCGCCTTGACGACTCTGGGTCACGCACGCAGGGGCTCCTGTGATAGTGCCCACGGCATCGAAATAGGCGCTCTGAGCCGCGTGGACGGACAAGCGCATCGCATGAACCACCAGAGCTGCGCTTGGGCTTGCTACGCTCGCTCGCGACTCTGACTCTTCATCACTTGGCATTTTGAGTCGGAGAGCGTAGACAGGCAGAGTACTACAGAGCCTCCTCCGTCCCGAATGCGAACTCGCATCGTTCGGCTCCAAGTGGGCTTCCTCGTTGTAATCCTCCTCGGCGCCGCCTCGATGCTCTTCTTGGCGTGCCAGCAGCAGGTGAGTTCACGAGCGCGCAACACGCTGCGACTGCTCCGGAGCTCGGGAAAACGTCAGCTTGAGTCTTCAAAAGCCACGACGCGAGCGCCAACACCATCGCCAGACTCGCTATACTCGCCATTGTCGCGTGCCAGCGTAGAGCCAAGCAAGTCTGAGCTCGGTTCTCACACGAATCGCCTCGCACTTCCTACTACCACTGGTAGCGAAACCAGGGAGGTACAAGACGACGCAGCAGAGGCTCCAGCAGCAGTTCTTGTTCAAGTCACCCCACCCCACGCTTCAAGTTCCCCAGTAGCAACTCCGCCGACAAGTACTATGATGCCACAGAGTTCGAGGCAACCGGAGACGTTGTCTCCGACTTCAGCTTCACTGCTTTCTCAGTCGATCGAACGAATCACACACGCACAACAGTCTCAACTCCGAGTTGAGTCCCAACCCGCACCTACAAAGCTGGAACTTCCGGTCGAAGACACTCGTGGTACGCCAGCACCAGAAGAGCAGACTTTGTCAGCCACACATCGAGTTGCTAGCGTGTCGGCTACCGAAGTAGCACAAGCACTGATCGTGCCAGCCACCTCTCTGAACGACCTCAATCTCCCGGCCCTGGACCAGCCTCTCTGCTATGAAGAGCGCGATCGCGGTCTTCTCGAAGCGATCTCCACATCGAGGAAACGGTTCTGTGGCTCCAGTTCGAAAGCAGACGACGAGACGGCGATCGATCTCTACCACGCGAACGGCGGGATCACAGCGTCCGTGCTGACGAACTTCCAGCTCAACCTCTCGAATGCGCAGGTCGCTCGCCCGATCACTGACCTCTCGTCGGACGGATGCGACCACGATCCGCGCTTTATCTTGGACCCCGACATGGTTCAGTGCCGCTGCAGCGAGATCGGAGCGTACGCGCGTGCAAGAGGCGGAGCATTCCACCACCTGCGACAGATCTGGAGCGGTGCGTTCGCAGAGATCCGCAGTGAGAACGAGCACGCGTTGCGACTCTGTGACACGTCTGCGGCACCACTCCAGGTCACCCAAACCACTGCCACACCACCGACGACAGCGGTGGTGCACATCCACGAACGTGTGGTCCTGATCGCACGCCGAGACGACCACAACCCGTTCTTCCAAGTCTCCAGTGCGCTGAACGCGTGGGTCGTGGCCAAGGCAGTGAATTGGGACCTTGCGCACACGCGAGTGCTGCATCTCGACGCCGGCTTTGCGTCGCCAGTGGACGAGCTGCACGAGAAGCTGTTCTCGTCTGGATCCTCTCCGGCTATCGGCACGCAGACGCTCGTCGGGAGGACCGTGCACTTCCACTCCCCAGTGCTGATCGCACCGCCAGAGAGCGCGGGACCCATGATGCAGCACCTGGACGACGACGAACCGTGTTTCAAGTCGCAGCTTCTCTTGGACTTTCGCACAGTCGCGCTCGAGACGATGGGAGTGGCGGACGCCCAAACGACAACAGCTCAGGCAGCCGACTTCTTCACAGTGACGATCATCTCGCGACGCCACTACGACGGCCGAAAGATCCAGCGCGTCTGGGTCAACGAAGACGACATCCTCCGCCGCATGCGCCTCGAGTACCAAAACCTCCACGTTCGGTTCCAGTCGATCGACTTTGTCCACCTCCCCATGGTGCAGCAGATGGAAACTGTCCTGTCGAGCGATGTCGTGGTCGGGATGCACGGCGCGGGCCTCGTGAATGTGCTCTGGTCTCGGCCTGGGACGCTCGTCGTCGAGATCTTTCCCAAGCAGCGCTTCCGGTGGGGCTACCGCAACTTGTGCCAGTTCGTCGGCTGCGACTGGCACGAGTTCCGAGGCGGGTGCGACTACGGAGGCGGGCGAGACCCGAACTCCAAGGACAAGCTACTGGACTACGTCGACTGGATCGAGTTCTTCGACCCGCTCTTGCGAAAGCGGTACAGTGATGTTGAGACGCAGCATACTGCCGACACGGCACTCTATTGACACGCTCTTGTTTCACTCTTCTCACGACAAGATGCTCGAGTTGAGGCTCAGGAGGTCGGTGAACGTGAACGTGCTCGGGTACACGAGACGCGCTACCTGGTCGACTGTACTCCCCTTCACCTCGAACATGTAGACGTTCGTGTACCGTACACGCAGCAGCTTCATCAGGAGAATCGGCCAGACGTCGGCTGCTTGCACGAGGCTCTTTTGACTCACGATCACAAAGCCGTTGCTGTAGACGCCGTCGGGCGTTGCGAACTTCATGCCCTTGATAAACAGGTAGTTGTCGTAGTCAGCGAGCAGTCCAAAGCGGGTTTCCAACGCCGCACCAGTCGCGATTTCAAAGAGCGTGAGCCCACTGTCGGAGCCGCTGGCGGTGCTGCTACCAGCAGTTCTGGAGGCTGATGAACACAGCAACGCTCCAACGACGCGTCGATACGCCTTCTTCACGACAGCGACCGACACGACACACCCGAGCATGCTGATCATCGGTGCGAGAGCAACGACGACGAACTTTAGCGGAATGTCCTCGCGACGGAGTTCGCGAACTGCCCAGTAGCGCATGGGCGAGATCTTCTCTTGACCGTCGAGTCGTGGGAACGTTGCAAAGTCGTAGAACGCTGCGTAGAACGCGGCCATGTCGTCGACGAGCGGTGGGAACCACGCTTTCATGTCGTATCGGTACGCAAAGCCGACCGAACAGCTGGCGACAGCAAGGAACGGGTCGATCCGCTCGCGCAGGAGCTTCCCGACGACCGCGCAGAGGCCGAGGTACATGGTGAGGAGATCTGCAAAGATGATGGGTTCGTGGATCAGCGTCGTCGACAAGGCGCTGTACTGGTTCACGTCAAAGATGACGAACTCGTAGAGCGTCCAGAAGCCGTTCAAGTACCACGTGAGGAGCACGAGGAGAGCGCGCAGGAGCCCTTGTCGCGACACAGCGACAAACGCGTCGCCGATCCAGAGCTTGCCGTCGAGGAAGTTGCGGTACGACACTGTCGCGAGCACTGTGAGACTCGACAGGAGCTCGAGCGAGAAGACGACGTGGATGTAGTGCACCCATGCCCACGAGTCAAACAAGACGGCCGTGCTCCGCCACCCGCACCCCGTGATGGCGTTCACGGGACTGTCGTCTAGCACCCAGAGCTCGCTGAAGAGGTTCGCTTGGTTCGTCTCGGACAGGACAAAGAATCCGGACCGTGTCGCCGTGAGCAGCTCCTGTGGCACGTCAGTTAGGTCGTCTTCATTCAAGATCTTGCGAAGTCGCCACTGTCCGTCGCTAGTGACTTCGAGAAACTCGTACACGCGCAAGTCGAACTGCTCGTACGGGTACCCGATCGAGACCACGTAGTGCACGTCGACGTGAGTCGCGTCGAGGTTGTTGACGAACGTGAGCGTTAGGACGGCCGCTGGGCCGAACAGTTTCTCCGTCGCGACTCGGTACCCCTGGTTTGAGTGCGTGACGCTCAGCATGGAGACGTCGATGCGGCGTCGGTTCCGGACCAGGAAGTTGTAGACTGCGAGCGTCTCGTCCGCTGACGCCAGGATGTCGGCCGAGCAGTCAATGACTGGTACAATGAGCTCCACTCCCTCGCTCTCTGACAGCTGTGTGATATTGTACGTCGTGTCTCGCTTAAGCGCTGCAAACACAGCGCGCAAGTACGTGTCCGAGTAGATCTCTGTGATGATAGGCGCGATCATGTCGTCGCACCGCGTAAAGGACGAACCGGTCGAGGTGAGGTACAGGATGCCGTCCCGCGGACTCGTGTCGTTCGCGAGTCCGTGGACGACAAGTTCTGAGTCCTGAAGCAAGCCGGTCGTCCCGATGGACGCTCGCAGCGCACTGGAAGCGTACGGCTCTCCGTGGTGCGTGCGAGCAATGTCGCCGTCGATGACTGCGGTGACGGCGATCGACGCTTTGAGTGACACGACAATGTACGCAACTGCCGCGAGGAAGATCAAGAACCGATAGGCGAGGTGGAGCACGATCCGGAGCGGGAGGTGTCGACGGAGACCCTTTCGCCGCGGCTGCGGAATGGCGACGTGTCCGCGCAGGTGGTGGTCTGGCACCACATGCTTGTCGGCCTGCATCCGTATCGAGTCACGCACACAACTGGGATCCCTGTCGAAGCGACGGTGTTATTCTCGTCCCAAGAACGAGGGCGTGGATTGGAGTTCATTAGTTAGGTTTCTCGTTGGTGGTGGTTCCTGTTGATTCTGGTATGTCAAGTCGAGTACATTGTGGGCTGTGTGGTGGCCACACGTGAGCCCCACACTACGCTGTGACCACATCGCGGCTGCCTCGCTCAGTCAAGCAGCGAGTGCTTTTTTCAAGTCTTGGAGGAAGGAATCAAGCGAGGTCAGGTTGGCGCTGTCAGGTCTGCGAACCGTACGAATTGATCAACAACAATGCGGGTGTTAACACCACGCATGTTGTGTCGTGCTTGCGTCAAATCTGAGGAAACGAGTTGAAGTGCGGCGGCTCAGTCCTGTCCCGACAACGTGAATGCAAAGCAGACAAGCTTGGAGTCGACCGTGACAAACTGAAGGAGAAACGATCTCCGAGAGGCGGAAGGATGGGGATGGCGCTTGGCGTTTGACGTGACGTCCATGGCGAGGCGGCCCGTTTCAAGCGCTTTCAAGCTCAGGATTCTTGAGCGATTCCTAAAATCTGAGCAGATTGAGGCTGAAATATGGCACTAGCAAAGATACATAGGCTTTGATTAAAGTATACTAGTAATAAAGTTTCATTTTTGCAGATCCACCCTGAAATTACCCCTCATATATACAATATACCCATTCTGTGAGGCCTAAAACGTCAAATTTGAAGCTGGCTCGTCGCTGGTCAAACACTTGATTCTTGCGCTCTGATTATGTATGGGACGCCAAATGCACGAAGCGAACGAAGCGGCGAGCAAACCGATTTTACGCGCACGGAGGTCCGTGCGAGGCGGACGCGGTTGCACGCGCGTCCCGCAGCCTCGCACTGCAAAACCGGACTCGCCAACCGCTGCGACCGCGCGCGAGCATGCGGTGCAGCGCCGTTCTCGCGATTTCCGCGCTTTTCGGGACTCTCGGAGCGACAATTTCGGTCCGTGCGTCGCTTCCAGCCGCCTGTACGGCTGCGGCCGAGGTGCGTGTGGATGCGCTGTTCGCCCGCGAGTGCTCAGCGCGCCAAAACTGCTCCGTGTGCGCGCTCGTGGGTGATCTACCAGCGTGTGAAGGCCTGGTGCTCTGTCGGGTGGTCAACGTGACTGGAGCGGCCAGCGAGACCCGAGACGACATCCGTATTGAGACGCAGTGGATCTCGCTCCCAGCGGCCGCCAACAGCTCGTCGCTGCAATCGCAGGAGGTTCCGCGCGTGTTGTCGTCCGGCCACGTGTGCGTTCGAGTGGCACTTTGTGTGGTGTGCGGCCATCAGAGGCAAACAGGCTGACTGACGACAGTTTGACTGTGCGTTACGATGGGGAGCAGATCCATCGATGGCTGGCAGCTCGTGGACGGGAAACCCAGCGCCGTGCTCACGCTCCCGGACGACCTCGTCGCTGGCTTCCAGAGCCTGAGTGTGCTGTGCGTGGCTCAATCCCCCACTGTGTATGAGCTCGCTGGGATGGGCTGTGGTCGTCCAATGACAAGTGATCACTGACGAGTGCTGGCAAACTGAACAGGACGCTTCGCAACGTGTCCCTCCAAGGCGTCCAGCTGCCTGCACTGCCTCGGATACAAACACTGTACGTCAGCAGTTCGACCTCCGACACTTGGGGCTCAAGCGCCTCTCCTGTCGCGGCTCTGACGTCGTATGCTCTCTCTCTCTCTCTCTCTCTCTCTCTCTCAGGGACCTCAGCGGCGACGGCCTCGTCGAACTGGACCCACAGTTCGCACGGGACGTGCTCGCGACATCCACGCTGTCACTCACACTCGTCCTGGAGCGGAATCTGCTCGTCGAGATCCCGCCGATCGTGTTCAAGCTGCCGAACTTGCGCGTGCTGCGTCTCAATCAGAACGCGATCCGCCAACAGCGGCTGTCGCCAGCTCAGTTTGCCTTCCTGTCGTCGACTGTGACGACGCTCGAAGCGGACGCCGACGCGTTCCAAGCGACCGGGTGCAACGCGACCGTCACGTTCGCGTCGAACCCGCGCCTCTCGAGCTGCGACCCGACACAATGGCTCCAGATCCCGAACAATAGCCCCGAGGCGGCGTCGCCTGCTGCGTCCTCGCCCGTCAACAGCGACAACAAGAGCTCGTCGTCGTCGTCGTGGGCTGGCTGGGTTGTCGTCATCGTGGTGGCGTTCTTTGTTGTCTCAACGGGCGTTGCGTGTGGCCTCGCGAAGCGAGAGAAGCTCCAGAAGCTCCTGCATCACCGGTGGCTCACGGGCGATGACAGCACAGGAGGACGAAGACGAGACTGTGGTGGTGGTGGGGCCCACAGCAGCGGTGTGTACAGCAACGATGCGGTCCAGCACGAGAGCGACGCTGCGTGCTACCGTGCGTTCCAGGACCTCCCGAGCGACTGTTCGACGCTCTCGCGCGATGAGCAGCTCGTCCAAGCCTGGCGTCGCGATCCGCGCCTCGTTGTGCTGCTCCGTCCGCTGGGTTCGAACGGTCCGACAGCACAAGCCCAAGCCCAAGCCCAAGCCCACACGTGGCTCGGCACGTACCGAAACGAAGACGTCGTCGTGAAGACACTGCCAGACTCAGCGCTCGAAGCCGACCGCGCACGGTTTCTCACTGACATGCGGACGCTCGCGCGCTTTTCGCACCCGAACGTCGTGCGCTTCCGAGGCGTCGCGTGGAGCGCGCGTGTCGGCATGCAAGCGCTGCTCGAGTACATGGACCGTGGCGACCTGCAGACGTACGTCACATTCGCACGGACGACTCGGAGCCAGTCTCCGTACCCGCTCGCGTGGTGGGGCACGCAGCTGCTCGAGGTGGCGCTCGACGTCGCCCAGGCGCTGCTGTACATGCACACGATGCAGCGCGTGAGCCACCGCGGCCTCACGTCGCGCCACGTGCTGCTCAACCACGAGTTCGACGCGAAGCTCACGAGCTTTGGGCGCGTGCGCCACCTCGCAGAGTACGGCGCCGACCCGACGTCCCCGCAGGACGCCTCGGGCTCAACGCTCACTGCGACTGCGACTACGTCTGTGCGTCGTCGCAGCCTCACAGCTGAGCGTTGGACGGCACCGGAGCTGCTGCGAGGCTCAGCGGTCACGAAAGACAGCGACGTCTCAGAAGCCGTCGACATCTACTCGTTCGGCGTCATCTTGTCCGAGCTCGACACGCTCGAGCGCCCATTCGAGCGCGTCCAGCGGGAGCTCCAGCTCAGCGACGCGCAGCTGTTCGACAAGCTCGCTGACGGATCGCTGCAGCCGACAGTGTCGACGGCGTGCCCTGTCGCGGCCCGAGAGCTGCTGCTCGCGTGTGTAGCGCACGACCCGAGCGAGCGTCCGACAGCGGCGGTTGTCGTGCAGACGCTGCGAGAGATCGCGTCGGGAGTCAACCGGGAGGCGTCGATAGCCGGCAGTCACTTCGTGCACCTGGTCGCTACGGATCGCAGCTCAATGGTGACTCCGAACAGCACCAGCGTGGCGTGAAGTAAGTGAGGGAGTAAGTACAGTACTTATTTATTGGAGGCGAAGTCAAGGCACAGGAGATAAAAATCAAGAAGTACGAAGGTGATCTACAGAGTCGAGGTACTGGAGATGAAAATCAAGAAGTATAAAAGGTGATCTACGGATCTACAGTGTACAATAAGAAATATCAAAGTCGAAATGAACGCTGTACCGCATGGGTGATTCTGCAGCAAGAGGCCGAGCGTCTACGCCGCTTGCTTCGCGAGTCGCGCCAGTCGTCGTCGTCGCATACTCAGGATTCCGATCGCTCCAACCGCCAGGACGCCGACCGTCGGGATGATATCAGCGAGCTGCTTTGCTCGGTACGACGAGCCTTCAAGACTCTGCAGCTCTGGCACCTTTGCCTTCTTGACGCGCACGTGGAACGGCACAGGCTCGCGCACTGGGAGTTCGCGCAGTTGATGCGGCGCGTTCGCTCCTGTGAGCGCACTCTGCGACGCAGGACGCGCGAGCGGCTCCGCAGTCGACTGCTTGCTGTCGAGCCATGACAGCCATCTGAGCCAACTATCGCACTGTACAGTCTCTGGCTCCTCGCCGACGTACTCGACAGTCGCGGTGCCGACTCGGTACGCTTCCAGAACTGTCGTCGCATTCACGAGCATGGCGCCAGTGAAACCGACGAAGCCCTCGGTTTTCCGGGCGACGATACCGGGCGAGCTCACAACGCCCGACCAGAACGCCACGGCCATTTGGTCCACGACGATGCCGTTGCCTACGATCCGAGACGACGCGGAGATGCCAGCGGCAGTGAAGCACTTCTCGGCCATCAGTGCCGCAGTCTGCAAGACGACGTCACCCGACTTGAACGCCAGCGCGTTCACTCCTTTCGCTGCGACCGTGTCTGCGACAACGTGGGCGCGGCCGCCGTTCCACCACGACGAGACGCTGATTCCGTTCCGTGCGACGATCGACGGCGTGGTCAGCTGGACGTTTGCGTGATCGTCCAAAGCGACAATGAGCGAGTCGAGCGAGAAGCTTTGTTTAGACGATACAAAGACGTCGCTGGCATTGTGTGCAATGAGCGACAGCGTCTCGGTGGGGGCGTCGCAAACGAGGACGTCGTCCCCGACAACACACGCTGCCATCGTCGTGTCGAGCGTCCGCACGGAGCTCTTTGAGGTGATGGCGACGTGCGCCAAGAGCGAGCCTTTCAGCTCCGCTGCCTCGTTCTTCACACGGACGCGGAGACCCTTGGCGAGACGCCCGAGGTCGAGAGGCACAACGTCGAGGCCAGCGAGCAGCTCCTCCGAGTCACTCGTGACCGTCACGCGCGCGATCTCTCGCTCCGTGGTGATCGCTGGGGCTGCTGTTGCTGTGTCTGGCGTTGAGAGAGTGGTGCTGGCGTCTCCGTTTAAAGCTTGTAGCGACGTAACTGGTGTTGCTACATCGTTGGTTGGCTGCTGAGCGGCAGCTGCACTCGCCAGGTCGGCATCAAAGTCGATGAAGGCGACGCCTGGGATGTGGATTTCCATGTGTGTGATTGGTCTGTC
>JAASFJ010000740.1:0-16318 GCA_023333755.1 Globisporangium uncinulatum
GATTTAGGTGTCTCTCCATTTACCGTCAAATCGACCCTTTTTGCTTTAGTTCTTACAGAAACGGCGTGTTAACACCCAGTCTCTGAGTCAACCAGGCCGAATTTTGAGTAAAATGCAGAAATGTGAAAAACTAAAATCTAGACTACGAGGCTTCACGACTGTCAAAGCACATGTTCAGATAGCCCTTCACCTTGTGATCAAGATGGTGTGGGTACGACTCTCATTGAATATGTACCCGTGATGTTATCCGCCAGCCAAAAAAGGGTCTCAACGGTTTCGGCTCGAGGTGGTCATCGTTTTCTGAAATTATAATTTGCGATTTGACATCCAAACTCAGATTCGAACAATCTGAATTGATACAATGCAACGATATTACCTATTTTACGTTGAATTGTCTATATATACTGTAATATTGGACTTTTCACTCAGACAAATCAGTCTATTGTCTGAATTATATTTTGACTATCCAAAAGAGGTCGATCACAAAACGACTGACGCATGACACCGACCGGCTTCGACAGTGTAACTCAGCTCATCTGTGACCTGTAAACATCAGATGTGTGATTGGCAATGCCACTTGCGTCTACTGCTTACAATGGCCGTACATGGTGAGGTCAAAAACACGTACTTTTAACGAGATGACATTTTAACATTTTCGGATAAAACTGAATAGCG
Source organism: Globisporangium uncinulatum (assembly GCA_023333755.1). Lineage (NCBI taxonomy): Eukaryota > Oomycota > Peronosporomycetes > Pythiales > Pythiaceae > Globisporangium > Globisporangium uncinulatum. The sequence goes on from JAASFJ010000740.1 coordinate 676, forward strand.
TCAACCAGACACCGTGCCAGAGGTTGCGAACAGCACGGTTGCTCATGTGTTGCACGGGTGCATGGACGCATACAATTCTGGCTCGTTTAGGTTCATATTGATGGAGTTTGTTTTGGGGGTCTGATTGCGTTTGGCCTGGTTGACTTAGAGACTGGGTGTTGAACCCACGTAACATATTGGGGATAACATCTGTACATATGAACTGAGATAATATCATATTATGGAAAGTCCTCAGCTAGGTATAATACCGGTAGGTGGTAGTTGGTTTTACGGTTTTACGGTTTTGTTGCGGTTTGTGGTTACGGTTACGGTTACGGTTCCGGCTGGCATCTGCAAATTCGTTTTTATCACTATTGAGTGTCCCCTCCCTCAAACTTTGAGTCAAGCTTGAGCCGCGGTGGAGTGGAGGTTGAGTTTGACTTCAAAGCTCCGCCCGCCTCCACTCCGCCAGCAGCTCCACCTTCAGAGGACAGCTCCCGCCAGCATCCATCCTCAATGGCGACGTCGACGCCGAGGAAGAAGCGGAAGACGAAACACCACCACCAACCGCAAGTGCAACCCCAGCAACAGCCACTGCCCCTGTCGTCTGCACTCGAGCCGCTCGCGAGCGTTGCACTCGTGTTCCGCCGCCTGACTGGTGATACGTCGACCACCGCGTCGCTTCCACACGTCGTCGACCTCGTGAGTTCGTATGTGGATGGGGCGCTCCCGCGTCGATGGGCCATGGAGCGCGCGGTCAAGAGCGGCTTTGGACTGCGGATGCTGAAGCGACTGGCGGCTCACGAAGAGCGGCATGCACTGGCGTCTCGGTCGCAGCCTCCGATAGATCCGTTCTATCACGTATTTCTCGCATCGAAAGCACTCGTCGCCATTGCGAAGCGTAGGGACGATGTCGTTGCTGCGCGCTGGATCTGCAGCGACTACTGTGTGCGCGTCGTGCCAGTGAACGCGATGCTTGCAGCAGCTCACGCCGGTCCACTGCGCGTGCTACAGTGGCTGTCGGACCGGTATCAGAGCGTGGAGCTGGACGGCCAAGTCGTGAACGAGGCAGTGCGTGGCGGATAGAAGAACGTGGTGCAGTGGATCCTGTCGTCGCTGAAGCTTCGCGTGATCCGCCTCGAAGGGCTCATCCTCACAGCCACTCAGCTCGGCCATCTCGACGTCGCGCAGTGTCTTCACGAGCAGCTGCAGAAGCAGAGGGAAGTGAGCGCTTGTATCCGATCTCCTGGCGTGACACCGTTCGCGAGAGCAGCGCTGCGTGGGGCCATCCTGTCTGGACATCTCGAGCTCGCCAAGTTCCACGTCGACCAAGGATACCAACTTGGGAGCACGTTGTGCTGGAAGGTTCCGTATGCTGTAGTGAGCGATAACCTCGTCATGATGAAGTGGCTGCGCTCGCATCAGCTAGCAGGGGATACGACGGTGTGGCTCAACGGTGCAGCGTCGGCTGGCCACTTGGACATTGTGAAGTGGATCCACAAACACATACCCGAAGTCGCAGTCATCAAGGAAGCGATGGACGGCGCTGCTGAGAATGGCCACTTGGAGATGGTGCAGTGGCTGCAAGAGAACCGAAAGGAAGACTGCGCCGAGAGGTGGACGATAGACGACGCAGCCTGGTCCGACCACTTGGCGGTCGTGCAGCATTTCACACGATTCGAGAGGTACATTGTTCAACATATGCGATGGACTCAGCTGCTTCGAATGGGCACGTCGAGGTCGTCAAGTGGCTGCACGAGAACCGCACGGAGGAGGGGATGGACGAGAACTACGCGCGGTTCCGGGTACACGAGATGAACGAAGCCGACTCGGTCGAAATCCTCACGTGGCTGCGCGATCATCGAGTCCAAGGCAACCCGATCGTTGAGATGGAGAGTGCCGCTCGACACGGCAATTTTGAGAAGCTCTTGTTTCTGCAGCAAGCGGGTATCGGATACTTCACCCGCGAAGCTGCGTCTGCAGCCGCAAAGTGCGACTTGTTCGACATTTTCCAGTGGATCCGCGCTAATTACACGGATCCGACGACATTCAGTGATATCAGCGACACATATAAGAAGCAGTGGAGCAAGTGGGCGATGTTTATGCAGTTCGAGTCCGCCTGGGAAAGCGTCGGGCTGGCGTAGATCAAGCGTCAGACGAGATCACTCAGAACTTGGGGGCCCTGAGAGCTTCACCGAGTCGACAGTGCTTGTGCTGGCGAATTGAGCGTTTCCAGTCACTGCTGGCAGCAAGGCACGCAGGAGGGAGAGAGACTCTTCTCCTCTGTCAAAACGACCCGGTTGGTACGAGTACTTATACATGTATGAACATTGCGCGTAGGGGGACTTGGAAACGCAGGTGCAGACATGGAGAGCTGGAAGTTGGAGCCAACGAAGGAACTGAAACTTAGAGTTACTGACGAACGCAGTCAGGGTTCGTGAAAGTGGATCCGAAGACGTCAGTGTCGTTGACATTGGAAGGTGTGTCGGTTCACTTGTCTCTGTGTGTTGCAAGGGCTACACGCATTGCTAGATGCACTGATTAGAGCGACAGCCACTCTCTCTGTAAGTAAGAGCGGTTGCCGCTACGGGTATGATCATCAGCTGAAGTCGCGGTCTGGAAAAAGCTTGGGAGCGATGAGCGTCCACGTAAAGAGCAGAATCGTGAGCCACTGCGCCGCAATCTTAACCCACATCGAGACTCCATTCGATGAGCTGCAGGCGCGGCGTTTGGCACCAGCGTCAGCAGCGGACAACAACAGCAAGGTTTATCAAGACGCTCACCCGAACTCAGCGACGTACCCGTCCGCGGAATCCCAGTCGGTCAGCACCATGGCCATATAGAGTCCAGCGAGGAGCATCATGAAGTAGAACTGCCACGGCTCTGCATCTACCGTGTTGGGGATGCATTGCGCTCCAGGGGGCTGAGTTGATCCGCTATCATCGACATCCACGACGGCAGCTTCGGAGAAGTGTGGCTCGCCCAGTGTCGAAGACTTGATCGTCTGCTTTTTCTCCGTCCTCGTGAGTCGTGTTTCGGATCGCGGCGGAGGCTGCTTGGCGAACATGTCGGACGCTGCGCTTGACGTGCGCCAGCCGGTCCACGTCATTGCAAACGCCGCGATGATCGCGTTCGCGACGACGCTCTTGTCGGACGACGAACTATCCGAGGCAGAGGACGAGGATGATCGAGTGGACCAACTGATCTCGCACGACTTGTTTGGGTTGCTCGTGAGCGCTTGCCAGCACATGAGCACGAGGTAGGCGGAGACGACGCACGGCGGAAGCAGCCCAGTATCCAGCCAGTCAGAGACTGTCGCCACCGCAGTACATTGGTCAGTCTACGCTATGTTCACCGCAACAACCAATGAAACAGATAGTGCCTACCGCAGAGGGCGACGAGAATGGCGACCGCGACGACTGTGATTGTCGTGAACGCGACGCCGACTTTGCACGAGCCGTAGTACTCGTACTGCGCCGGACACGAGAGAGAGAAGGTGATGATAGAGTGTGTAAGACTCGTTCGCTGCTGTTGTTGGATTGGCTGTGCGTTCGACCAGGCTGTGCCGTACCAGGAATGCTGCACCGACAGCAGTCACCGCCAGCAATGAGAGACACACTGCTAAGAAGACGTACTTCCTGTCGGGTTCGTAGCATGGACGCGTAGCAAGCAAGCAAACGCACGACATTAGTGCAGCTCACACTCATGAGAACGCCCAGTGAGAGCTAGCAGTAGCAGTAGGTACAGTACCATGTCGAAGACGCGAAAGCGCATCGCGAAGGTGCGTCTCTAGTGCGCGTGGTACTGGCCGCATTCTCAATGCGCTCGAGAAGCAGGTCTCGCACTTGATCTGAGCCAGCATCGTCCTCGCGTAAGTCACACACACAGATACATAGATGCATACTGGCGATTGCGACAGCACGAGAGAGCGCACAGGAGAAGTCGACGATGCCCGCGATCTGGAAGAGGATGAAGAAGCCTGAAAGCACGCGAGCCGCCTGTGCGTATCCGCGAAAGAAGCCTAAACGTTGCACCCAAGACCCCAGCTAACAGTGAGTAATCAAGACGTTCGAGGCTTCTACGAAGACGACATGTCAGTGTACCGCTTGGGATGAAGAACGAGCCGATCAGCAACGCCAAGTAGATTGGAATCTCCACCGCGAGCAGCATGTATAGTGCGTGTCGACGACTGTGGAGTGGCGCGAAGCGACTGAGCACTGTCCGGACGAGGAAGAATGCCGCGATACTAAGGCTCGCGCGGAAGACGAGCTGGTTCCCGATGCACGAGGGCTGCGTCTGTCGATCACACTGACCGAACGTTCCGATGTCTGCGAGCGTCGCTACGAGATCGAATCGAACAGAGTTTGCTGAGGTGAAGTGAGTACGAGAGTGTCGCCACGAGCTGCTGTTTGAGCGCTGCGAACCTTGGCCGACATCCTTGAAGGCCGCCGCGAAGATCGCGTTTGCGAAGAAGAGGGCGAGGTACGCGGTGCGTAGGCTCCAAACCCGCTCAAGAGCAGCTTGGGCCGCCATTGCGGTTGAGGAGTTGGATGAGGGACCAGTCAAGTCTTTCTTTGGGACTCAAGGTCTCAGAGCAGAAAGTGAACGTGTTGCGTCTCATGAACTGCAGGATAGTCTGCTTTCAAGTGATGCTGCACTCGTATCGTCCGTCGCGAGTGCTTTCCAGATGATTCACCTTGATCTCTTCGCAAGAGTACCGAATGGCGTCGTCGTACCTAATGCATCCAGCTGTCGCACCTTCTCCGTGCTCCAGCAGCTCTCGCGCAGTTTGGCGTGCACACGGTGTCCAGGGCTTCCTACAATATTACTACCGATACTATTCTGGCATATTTCCGCAATACATTATGGTGCGTAATTATAAACAAAACACAATACAGGCTTCTCTCTCAGTAGTGCGGTCGCTTTTTTTACATTCCCTTTGTAAACTGATACAATATCCCAGAATGGCTCGGAGTTTGGGTGCCAGCAATGACTGCAAACTCCTCCACAGCCACCAATGGACAATCTACAAAACAAGACGCTCAACACCTCCACCACGCATGCCCGCTAACAACTCCCGCCACGTGCGCATCACCAGCGACCAGAAGAAGGAGCCACTGGAGTACTACAAGAATGGCGGCGTCTTGCAGGACGATGCGTGTGCGTGGGCGGCGGCGCGCTTCTCGCTCCCGCGCGCCATCGGCATCTACGTCGCGCCTGCTGTTGAAGCGCGGGGTCGAGGACAAAAGTCGCGCGCCCCGACCAACGCAAAAGACGGCCAGATCGGTCACCGACGGTGCGCTAGAGGAAGAGGTAGTTCGTTGGATCGCGGCGTGCGAGCGCTTGCGCTTGCCAGTCGTGTCTGGCGCAGCCATCCAAGCCGAGGCCGCCAAAATACGTGATCGACTGGCGCTGGCAGCGCCGAGCGGCAGCGCCAACAAGCTCAAGGCGCTCAAGTTCTCAAGCGGCTGGCTAGATAAGGTGAAGAAGCGTCACGGCATCAAGGCGCGAGCGCTGCACGGCGAAGCGTCCTCTACCAGCTTCTCGACAGTCGCGGATGGACGTGAGGCGCTTCGTAATGTCACCAAAGCATACGAAAAACAAGACATTTACAACCTCGACGAAACTGCGTACTTTTATTGTTCGACCCCGACACGCACGCACGCCAAACAAAGCTGCGCGGGGCGGAAGCAGTCAAAGAAGCGCATAACGGTGGCGGTGACCAGCAACGCGGACGGCACCGCGAGAGTGCGGGACTCTTTGTGAGTACAGCGAAGCGGCCTCGATGCTTTTGGCGGCTCGACTACTGCAGATCTCGGCGTCGAGTATAGCAACTCGACGCGAGGGTGGATGACGTCAACGCTTCTTAAGCAATGTCTACACCGATTCGACGCGGCAATGCGCGAGGCGAACAGACGAGTGCTGCTCCTCCTTGACAACGCATCGTGTCATCGCGTCGACTACGAGTTGACAAATGTGATGGTACACATGCTGCCCCCCCAGCACGACAGCGCACTTGCAGCCCCAGGACGCGGGCATTATCAGCGCATTCAAAGCTCGTATACGAGCAATCAAGAACAAACATGTTGTTGAGCAAATCGACGAGATAACCGAGCGAACGCACGAGATGGATGACGACGAAATAGCTGCTGCCGGTAAGCGCCTGTACGAGGTAGATGTTCTAGTAGCTATTCGATGGGCGGAGAAAGCGTGGTCTGAGGTGAGTCGTGAAACGATTGTGAACTGTTGGCGACACACTGCCATTCTCCACGAAGACAGCAACGAGCTCACCGATGCTTTGGCTAGACTGGTAATTACGAAATGAATTGAGCCTCCAACACTTTATCTCTGCATACACTGTAAAACCTGTGGCACGACATAAATTTTGCCACATGTTTTGACCGCACTACAGGGAGAGTTGCCTGTACATAATCGGCATACCGATACTGTACAATCGAATCGACATACCGAAGTTGACATTACAATCGGTACTAACTGACAACAATTCCAGGCAGGATGAGCTCGACCGACCCATACAGTATTACCATTTGCTGGCTCGGGACCATACCGTCACCAATCATACTACCAGGTGCATTCCAATCCATTCACATTGGCAGGTTTCATCCTGGCCAAATCGTTTTGGTGAGGGAATTGCATCGAATTGGAAGGGAGAGAGCGTTTTAATCTCAAACGATCGGTTGATCGAGAACAAAAGTCACGCATCGCCCAGGTGCGAGGCTTTACTCTCGAATCTCCATCGGCATCAGCTCCCACCAATCTTGTGCACTTCGTGTCCGACACGCTCTCCAGTGGGTGCGACCCATCGTTTCTCACTCCACCGCGGCATCCAACACTCTCGTTGTGGCATCCAGCAGACTCGCTCGCTGTCAGCACCACTCTCTCTCTCGCGCCGACCCGGCGCTCTTCCAGACCAGAACGTAACCCCCGCCCACCCCTCACGCATACAACTTGCGAGCTGGCCGGAGGCTCTCGCTATCACCAATCAAGTCAGCCCCTCGCTGTCGTCAACCATGCATGTGTGTTTGCCTGTCTGTGTGAGCCACTTGCACATCGTTTGCGCTTGCATTTGCGTGTGCACCAGTAGCGTGTTGGTGTGCGTTTGGTCTGCATGTTCATGAGTACTGTACCACCTGGCGACAGTGATCACAATTGTGAGTCGCCTGATACACAAATGTGTGTACTGCATATTGGTTGCATGCGGCTCATCCCAACGCGAAATTGCACAGCAGCTCATCGACACTGATTTACGCCATGGAGACGCAACGAGCGCAAAATGCAGTCAACTGGGGAGGGGCGAGGCGTGCGGCCAGTGATTCGGACGAGCAAGCGAGCACGAAACGCGCAGTGACTACGCATTGCCCAGGTTTTCAAAACATGGATGATACATGGATCAATACATGGACATTTCAAAAAGTCCATGGACGTGAAACGTGGACCGTAACACTCGCCAAAAACAAATCTGATTTAAAGCCACTTGGTTCATCGCAGCAGTCACGTGTTCTGAAGAGAGCAAGTTGGGAAGTGAGGGACGGAGCCGATAATCGGAGGCCACAATTAAAGCAAGTGGGAGTTTACGGCAAGGCATGCGACACCAGTTTTGGCTTCCATACATAAGCGAAGACAAAAAATCAGTGGCCGCAATCGCCAGCCAGACACCTCATTCAAGATTCTCGCGAGCTCTGCGCTCGATACTTTCCGCGCTGTCTACCGCGTCACTCGCCTCCACAGTCTCGCACTGACGTCTCTCGCTCTTTCGACCCTACAAGAGGATTGTGAACGTGCGTGTATGTGCATTTCGGTCAAGGCGAGATCAGAGAGCGTGCAATGCACCGTCAATGGCTACTAAAGCGAGATCTTCCTTAGCAAATATGTGTACATGTGTATTCGCCTGCGTATTACATGCGTTATAGCTAAATGTGGTCCTTTACAGATTTGGCAAACGAGCGAGGTTCAGTATACCTTGACTAGCGAGCGGCACCGGGTCGACATTCTTGTTCCATGTGGTCAGACGCTGGAACGCAATCATCCTGCTGTCGAGCGCGCCGTCGTGGTGCTTCTTCCGGAGTGCCTTGAGCACGGTGCCCGATCCTGCAGCCGTGACTTCGTTTCTGCGCAGGAACTCTAGCGTCGCCGCCTGCTCAGCTGTTCCCAGTTTGAGGACATCGTCCTTGCAGCTTGGCGCTATCTCCGCAAGCGCGAAGCCATCGGCGAGAAAGAGCTTCATGTACGCCACCAGCAGCCGCGGGTCCGACTTGCGCTGATGGTCCTCGCTCTCCCACATGCGTGGCACCTGGGCGTACCACGTGTACCACGTAGTCAACAGGTTTGTCGACGCAGCCTTCTTTCGTCGCTTCGCTGATGGTGCCTCTGACGGCGCAGGCGTCTCGTCGCCGCGCGCGCATGTTTCTCCTTGTCGTGGTATGTCTGCAGACGGAAGCCGGAAAAGTGCAGACTCGCAGACACGCAGGCGGTCAGAGAGTGCGCGGTTCATCGCGATCAGCTTACGGATGATTGCAGCGTCGCGGTCACTCGCTTGGACTGCGGGTTCTTTAGTGTGTTCGCGCGCGTGTGGCGCTTGCTTCAGTTCGCACGTCTGCTGCAGCGCGTTGGAGAGCAACAGCAGCTCGGTTAAGTCTCCGCCGGCCGCTTGCAAGCACGCTTCAAGACGGCGGACCAGCGGCGCTTCCGCGCTCAGCATCTTGAGCTGCGGGTAGTAAAGAATGAGAGTGGCAGCCAGCGTCTCAAGAACACGCCCATCAGCATTGAAGCGTGCGTCCCCGAGACCCATGCAGCAGTCGAACACGCGCGCTTGGATGGCTGCCAGTCGCGACCGCGTGGCGCTGTCGAGCATCGCAGGACCGACTGCCGCAGGTGACTCGTCCGGCGACCAGCCGCTCAGCACACGAGCCACCTTCCAACCCTCCCCAGGCGTGTTGAAGACATACGCAAAGCCTTTCTTCGCTGAGCTCATGTTCCACGCGCCGCGGTTGAGGATCCACTGTAACGCGAGCTTCGCTTAGACGTTTGCGTGCTGCGCTTCTCCTCAGCGAAATGAGTGTGAGGTGAGATCGCGTGTCGCTTCGATCAGAAGCTCGGCGCGGCGCAGCCACTGGCTGGTGTAGCCGTGCATCCTAACCTCCGCTTTAACCTTGCTTGTCGTTGCAGCGCCAACCCCCCCACCGACCCAGCAGTGGCAAAGTCGTGGGGTCTGCGTCCAGCAGCGCGTGAAGCGGCACAGTGGCGTCATCGACGACCGCTGCAGGCGATAGCAGCGGGGGCTGCTGATTGAGGAGAGCGTGCGACGGTGCAACCTGCGTAGCGAGAGCCGCAGCAGTCGCGAAAACTGGGCACTTGATGAAGCTGGAGCGGTTGGGCACAAGGGTGAGCCTCTGCTCTTGAGAGGTTTTAAATAATTGGTAGTACTCTGTCTCATAAATCAATCCACACTTTGTTTGAATGGATGTTGCATGGGATGTAGTTAACGGATTGGAGTGCGGTTTTCACCTATTCTGTCCCATAAATCAATCAACAGTTTGTTTGAATGGATGTTGTACGGGATGTAGTGAACGCATTCGAGTGCGATTTTCACCAAGACCACTAGGAGACAACCAACAGTCTAATATTTTGTAGTATTTGTTCGCAAACAGTTAAGCAACAGCGTTAATTTGTTTTGCTGCTGTCCGAAAGCTCATAAAGTAAGTGTCAGTAAATCTGTTACTTTTGAGCGGTAATTTATCAATTCACCTGAGCTACGAAAGAAAACCTGCTGAATCCGAATATCGTGGGAACCTATCGACAACCTGAGTGAATTTACCATTTGACTTACGTCAACAATTATAATTTTAAAGGGTTTGATGACGGGGGACAAAATGTAAGGATTGCTTTCTCTGGTGGTATTAAATATAAAGACTGTACATGTACGAGTACAATGGAGATACCGCTGATACCATGGTTTCATTGATACTTTTGGTTACGGAGATCCAAAGTTCATGTGTGTCCTTTACAGCGATGCAAGTCGCGTCTATCATGATCGTCAGATGCACTATAAACCTTGAGTACACTGTTGTTGAACACAGACTTTGAAGCACGTATAGTACCCTCCAAAGTTAGGTTAGTGTGTGTAACCAACCAGGTACCTCAGTGTACTAAAGCAGGTACACGGCACATTCGGGCTAGGATGGGGTCCCATGAGAGCTCGTCACGTCTTTGAGTACGAACACTACCCTTCGTGATTGGGTTATGCGTAACTACCCAGTAACCGTCACACTGATTGAATGGGTACGCGTTACATAACTGAATGGGTACGCGTTGCGTAACTGAATGAATACGCGATGCGTTCCGGGAACGAAGGGCTCCCAGGAAGACTGGTGCGGCTGCGATGCACAACGGAAAGTGAGCTCTCTAAAAAGAGCTGCACAGGACAGCGATGGTCGCATCGATCTCCGTTCCAGAACTCTAGATGTCTAGATCTCTGGATCTCCTGGTACCCAGATCTTCATTTCTCCATGTCTCTAGATCTCCAATTCACCGGATTCTCACACCTCTAGATCTCTGGATCTCCAGATCTCCACATGAAGTCGTTGAGCCATGTCTTTGTTTGTTCAGGAAGTCCGGTCGCTGGCGCTTAAGAAGTTCCTATTGTTTGAAAGCAAGGAGGAAAGTGCTCGGCTCCCTGCCACCTTTTCCGTTGTGAATGTCGTTGGCCAAGAGCTCCTGCACTCGGTCTCATTGTGGCTTGTACGGACAGTCTTCATCCTGTGTGATCATGTGACTGCATTTGCTGTCCATCGCGACATAGGCAATGTAGTCCGCCAAGTTGTTCCGTTCTTGCCTCACGTGGCGCCAAGAGATCACGCCGAATGGCCGAATGATCAGCAGATTTCTTTCACACACTGTGCGCTTGGTAGCAGGCTGTGTGCCTTCACCGCTGATCGTCCGTTGAGGTGCTTGATGATCAGGTTGCTGTCTTCTCGTACGTGGAGATGCGTGCACACATTTTCCGTACGTCTTCATGCCAATGCCATGCGTTGCCGAAGAGCTTCGAAGTCACTGTGGTTGTTGATTCGGTGTACATTAGTACTTATACCCGCACTCATCAAGCAACCAGTACCCATGCTTGTCCCGCTTTAGCAGAGCCCATCCGCTGCCGCTGGGTCCGGGATTGCCCCGCGCTCTCCCATCGACGCATGATCGTGCTTAAAGCTAACCATTGTGATTATACACCAGCAAATGGCACATCGGCCGTCACGTCAACCACATCTTGCAACTCTCTTCCGGCAGACGCGCCGCCTTGGCGACTCGATGGACATCGGAGGTCGGAGACACCGCTATCGAGCCAGTAACAAGATGGCCAACAGAGCGGCGCACCAGGCCATGGACAGGGGCTGCTAGACGCAATATGCCTGGCCTTCCGACCGACCAGCGGCGGCTGAGCTTCAGAACCTCATGGACGGGGATATTGGGCAGTGGTTCGATGACAACCAGGCGGATGAGGCTGACGGGTGGATGCACTACGGGCGGCTGCCACAGACAGCGGAGTAGATATGCGTATAGTAGACCACAGCTCGATCCCTCCACGGAGGCGGGGAGGCTTGGGGATTGGTATTGCCGCTCGGCGACGTAGCAAAATACACCTCATTCTCACCTAGCGCAGGGCTGTTGCTGGCAGCGGCTCGACGTCGCCAAGTTTGGAGCAGCGTGGCGGATCACATCTGCACAGGGGTGCTGAGAAATGGTGCGGCGAGTTACAAGACTATCTTGGAGAGAGAGTGCGAAGGGTCACAGAAGGCGCGAGACGATGCCGCGACTGCTCGTGGCGACCGCTAACAGAGGGCTGGGAGTGACAGCGGTGCGGGCAAGTTCATTCGAGAAGTCGCCGCCTGTCCCTCAGATCAAGTGCAAGTTTCGAGAACGCGCGTGGTAGTTCTGAGCACAGGACTCGCGTGTGTGTTCGTTTGTCTATTCCAAGGGGTACAGAGATAGTTCGGCTCGGTGTTCTTTGTCTTCAGAGCTTCTTGCCTCGTTAGTCTAGTTGTGGAGGCTGCGTCCGGAGCAAGAGTGAAGACAAGGACGGAAGTGTCCAATTTATCAATAGACAGGGATAGAGAGAGTGAGATTGGGTGAGGGTAAGCGAGAGATAGGGGGAGAGAAGAGGGATAGTCACAGCAACTGAGTGTAGACCGTATATTTCTAGGTCGGTTACTTTATCCTGCTCCTGGATCGTCTCTGTTATTGGTACGGACTTACTCTACCTTGTGTTCTCACTGCCAGTTTCCAAGTGCCCACGAAGCCGGCATGGAGAGCACGGATGGCACACTTGGACTGAGCGTGTCTGACGTGTGCATCAAGAGGTCCGGCTCCGCAGATGGCGCGTACCACCGCCTATCTGGACAGGCGCACGCACGGGTTCGCAACCAAGAACAAGGGCGACAACAGACGCCGACCCGCTTCTGGTATCGCAACCGCCGTCGACATCCCGTGCGCGAGGAGGGGGCAGTATAAGCCAAGCAGTGTGTCAGCTTCGACACGCACCACATCGGCAAACCTGTGTGTCTGTCCGTTAAAGTCAACAATTAAAGTGGATGCTGGATCGTAGGGAGTTGTGCTGAAGAACAAAAAACACAACCACGCATTGACAGACGACATTGGACCTCAGCCAATGGCTCGTCCGCGCTCTGACAAAGACGTGAAAGTCATTGCTGCAATGATGGATAGCAGGGCGATTGCGCAGCAGACATTAGAAGCAATCGCGACAACAACCGGTGGAGGGACAAATTTGACAAAGCAGGACGTGTACAACACGCGCAGGGATGTCAAGTCGGCACGAGTTAGCGACTGGACACCGATGGAGTATTTGATCGACACTCTGAACAAAAGGCAAACCCACTTCAGCCTCAAGCACGACACCCAAGGATCTTGTACTCACCTGATCACACTCCCGGAAGAGGCGCTGGCATTGCCAGCAGAGTACTCGGACGTCATCCAAATGGATAGCACTTACCGAACCAACAAACACTCGATGCTGCTCCTCCACATCGTCGGCAGAACCAGCACGAACTCGACATTTACCATTGCACTTTGCTTCATGAACAGCGAGAAGAATGCAGACAACGTCTGCGCGCTAATCCAACTGGTACGGCTCGCTGGCGTCGAGTTCAGCCACGTGTGATCGTCACCGACCGCGAACTTGCTCTCATCAACGCGCTCCGAGTAGTGTTCCCGTCTGCGACTTCGGTTCTGTGTGGATGGCACATCACGATGAATATCCTGGCGTCACGTAAGCGCAACTTCCCATCTCGCAGTCAGCGGGATGAGGACTCGGCGGGTTGGACTACCACTGGTGATCACCGCCTTTTGCTTTGGGACGAGTTCGCGACAGCGTGGGCAAAGTTGATAATGCAGTCATGTCAGTGAGCGACTTCGCGCTGGCGTGGGACTCGCTTCGACAGCAGATTCCGTCGCAAGTGGCCAACTACATCAAGAAAAGCTGGCTCGACCCATGGATAGGGTACTTTGTTGCAGCTTACCTGAAAGTCGTGATGCACTTTGGTGCACTCACAACATCACGTGTCGAGGGGTGCCACGCGGCACTAAAGTCGTGGATCCCGACGACCCAGCTCAGTTTGATCGACGTGTACGACTGCATCACGCGGCACATCAAAGCCCACATTGCCAACTGTACTCTGCTTCGCGAAGGAGAGAAAGAGAGCCGTCTTCTCAAGTTGCACCCGTTCCCGATCTTTGATTTGGTCCAAACCCGCGTCTGTCATCACGGTCTCGAGATCGTGTTTGAAGAGTTCAAGAACGCTCGCGAAGCCATCCTGGCTGGTAAAAGCCCGTCAAGTTCTTGTAATGACTGCTCCATCAAGGTGTACTACGGTTTGCCATGCCGTCATCGCATTGCTGGAATGCTCGGGCTGGACGTCTCCTGTCACAGACAACTTACCACGGACGGCTTCAACTCATTCTGGGTGCTCGACAAAATTGGTCTACGACAGACGAGTTCTGTTTTGCTTCGGTCTCCTCGACGACGCGGCGATTCAAGACAGACAAATAGCTCTGTCCGCCTTCGGTCCGCCTTTGAAGTCGCCGAAACCGAGCTCGCACGCCCGGCGAAGGTCCGAAAGTGCAGCCGGTGCCATCAGCTTGCGAATCAGAATTGGGCTACATGTCCTCAGAGGAATCTCACACCCAATCCAGCCAGCGGGGTCGGCGGCCCCACTGATTTTGCTGCGCACTTAACCGAGCTCCCCTCCCCCAAACATCAGCGCATCGCGTGCTGGCAATTCGTAGATCACACGAACAGAGTACTACATCCCTCGATATTTCCAATGCATGACTACCCATTCACGTGTGCCTCATGTGTTTTGTCCTCATATCTGCGAGTGTGAACGCTTGTCTAGTTAGTGTGGACTCATGACTGAGACCTGGTCGGCACGCGAGCTCTCGAGCCTCGAAAACGTGATATTTTAAACTAGGTATCTTCTTGTCTACTGACTACTGTATCACAGTGGGTGGTCACTTCAACATAGGAGGACACGCACTTCAATCACTTTGAGCTTCTGTTAGGAAGCCAGTCCGTCCAAAATGTGTTCGCTATCTTAGTAAAACGTCCTCTTGGGCTCTTTTTCGGAGTAAACAGGATGGATCGTGTGGCTTTGGCTTAATAGCTTTGGCTATGGCTGTGGCTGCGAACGTTGCTTTGCTGTGGGCGGTGCTGTGTTTGCTGGAGTTGTTAGAGCTGTTAGTTGTTTGGGCTGTTAGACTCCAGTAGTTGGCTGACGTACTGTATCGCCACTCAACGTCGCTGCGTTGGGGCGAGTCGTGTACCAGGACACTGGGGTGTATCCACACTTGTGTGCTTCTGAGCGAATGTGTTGCTTCTGGTACTGAGGTGGATCTTGGTTGTCTGCAGCACTTGCTCTCGACATTAGTGTCTCGCCATTGCCCCCAGGCACAGAGCAACAGCTCTCCATGTTGTGGAAGTGTTCACCCACTCACCTTCGAGTTGTTTGCCGATGTTGATTTCGGGGGAGGAACCAGTACGACAGGAGTGCATCGCTTTGAAGCGAGTGCGTTGCTTCTCCAGCGGGTCTTGCGCGGCTCCTCTTCACGCAACCACCTGCAAGTCACACATTCCCCTCAGAGCGCCAGCTCTCGTGACGTTTCAACGCATCTAACAACCGTGTGCCTTGTTCGTCTTCAGGCACCACCGACTCTCAGTCGTCAATGTGAGGCTCACAAAGCGCCGAATGACTACGATCGAGAGCCTCCGAGAGGAACGCGCTGCGTACGACACCGAGCTTGCAAGCGACGAGCTGAAACATCACCAGGTGACTGGAGACATTGCGTCAACGCGCGCAGCCATAGTTTGCACAGAAACTGCGCTCTCAACAGCCACGAAAGACCGTGTTTACGTGGACGCGACATTGCTCGACGGCGCTGCGGTGCGGATGGAGGCGCACCAGCTTCTCGTGTACCAGAGCAGCGAACTGGAGCGTCTTGAAACTGCTCGAGCGACTGCGTTTGAGCAGAGAGGGACGGGCACGAGTCAACGTGCGTCATTGCTTGTGATCAGACGAGTTGGAGTACGAGTTGGGTAAAAAGACGTGTGCATTTGTCACTGGTGCGCTCGGCATCTTCC